>CAJPEV010000497.1:104174-116303 GCA_905338385.1 Darwinula stevensoni
CAACAGTACCAAGTCAACTAGCCACTTGCTGGTGGACGCACTCCCTTCCTGCCGGGGAATGAGAAAGAGGCACACGTGGCGCGTGCACAGGATGCTGGAGCGGTGAAAACCCATTTGCCTCTAATTGCATTCAAACACATTTTGATGCCAAACTAAGGACGGAAGAACAGTTAAGATTTAATTCTTTTTTGTGTAGAATTGAGCCAGCTGCATTTTGAGTGCTTCAAAAAAGTAAAAAGAGCATTTTTGAGTAATATAGCACCCCCTGAAGGGAGGTTCACTTTTTTTTGGCCCACCCTGTACATAATAGGATAATATGCTTGTGTCAGGGTGTCATTCCGGGGAGGCTCCTCTTAGACGGATGAACGGATTTTCACGAGTGAGATGTCAATCGTAAGCGTATGACCAGTGGCGGTACTTCCGGGATCAAAAGTCAAATATTCGTCCCTTTTCATGTAATGAGGCCACTTTTCGGCCATTGAGAACAGTACAATACCGAACGCTTTCTTGAGAAGTGCTCACACGTCATGAACTGCACTCGACATGATAGTTGATTGCCAAACGAACCGGTCCAAAGCCTGCTTTTTCCTTTGAGTTCAGAACTCGCAGTCTCAAATTGCGCTTTCTCTCGCACCCGACCGGAAACTAGATTGTCAATCGACCTTCATGCCCGACACACAGGTCAGATCGGTCCTATCGAGCCGATCCGTATCCCGGCCAAGCTCAAAGTCTTCCCCAATTTGACCGTAGCAGTGATCATATGTCATACTTTATCGCTCTACCAGTTCTGTCGCCGGTTGAAGAAAGTCCTTCTAGTATATTTCCAGCATCGAGTTGGTGCTCAAGTATTACTATTTTTAAATGTTGGCGTTCTCAAAATGCCCCGAAAAAATGGGGAAGTTTCAACAATTATGCAGCGAGATCTACTGAACTTGAAAGAAAGAAAGAACTTCGGAGTCTCAGATAGTGGATAAAAGTGTATGACGACGTTAACAAAACGCTGCTTCGTAGGATGAAGGGACCCTTGCAGAATTCTTATAGTCTCTAGAGGTTATCAAGTTACAAAGTGAACCTGAGATATTGATATTCTTCAGGGATCTATTACTCAAAGTTGCTTCACGGTAAGAAATACTGTAAATGCACCGAGTCTGATTGTCGGTTTACGGCTGTGACACAGATGGACCAAAGATATGGTGAGGTCCCATTCTACAGAGCAATTACGGCCCGGTCCATTCAAGCCCATTGAAAAATGTTTTTTTTTTTTTGAGTGGGCTTTGCTCTGTTTATTTTCTTTTAATGACGGTAACATACCAGTGTCTTTCATATTTGACTATTCGAACTTGACGTTTGCGATGAAACCCATCACCCAACTTTTATCGAAAATATTTTGACGAGGCGAAATATCACTTCGGCAAATTTATTCGATATTTGATGTTTCGTTCATTTGATGTAGCGACCATTCGAGTTTTCGGCGATGCTACTTTCGATGAATCGGTTTTCGATATGTTGATACGCTCCCGTTTATACACCCACATTGGGTCAACATTCATTCAATGCTGGACCACACACGGTCGAAGTATCTGCAGTAAATGACTTTTTCTTGCATACTCCATCAGTGTTTGCAATTACTTCAGCTGATCTACTAAGAAGTATTTCTTCAAGAGGAACGTTAATTTTAGAGCAAATAAGACAGTGGCTGAAAGGCACTTGAATTTTTGTCTTATCGAACAAGCGGAATGGCATTTTCGGCCCGCATAATTAGGAGTAAGGATTTAAAAGCCTTACTGTGTCAGACCTATTTCCCAAAATAGGCACCGACGTGTTTATGTAGGCTATCAAGGACCTGGTGTAGGATATGTAACGTGACGACACTAGCTAGATATATTCTAAATAAGCTTAAACTGCAATGGCTGCTGAAATCATTCCTATTTTCCTTACTTAATACAGAATTGCTTTTACGGGACGGTCTTGTTGTTACATGGTTCATCATGTAATGCTTCCCATATGAATCTGTTTTTTTATTTATCTTATTGCTGCGCAACATTACTACCTGAGTATGGTGAATGCCTATGGCACGTATCGAAGGTTGTCCAAAAATTGGTTATCCAAAGAAATGACAGACTCACGTGAAACAACTTCACTGAGTCAGCATTGCGCACATACTAATGAAAACAACGCTTCAGTATAGCATCAATGCCTTAACATTGATTCAATATTGATTCCATGTTGAAAAGAGCAATATTGCGAGAACATTGTCCGGTCAATCTGTCGAGACATGCGAACGAACAAGACTTCCTGACTGCGAAATGTGATGCGACTTCTTGCCCAACATGGTTAATCACCTTACACTAAGTATATGCAATCAGTCCGCGTCTTTAGTACTTCTGGAGCATTTCTTGATATCTTCTCCACAAACGACGCCGGGAAAGGTATTTGACTTCATGGAAATATTCGCCCAATATGGCAACCCAACCAAATATGACCCAATATTATTCTGAGCAGGGTGATGGACACAAAAAAGTTTGCGAGGTCATGTTACCCCATGTGACTGCGGGGCCCTGTCTTCGAGGTTGATTCCAAATTATCATTAGCGAAGGTTACGTGGAGTGAGAGTGACCTCTTATCACATCACAGTAATCACGCCGATGTCCTGCTGCTTCTGGGGGAACAGAATGCCTGTTTCTCATCTCGGTATTATGTTCGCATTGTCCTTGGATGAAAGGGATCTTAAAAAAGCGGATTCGAAGGATGGAGATCATGTCCAGATGATATTCAAATAATTATTGAGTCATGAAACGACGCATGCGCGCGAATTAAGCAGATTGTTGAGACCTGTCGCATCAACGTTGAACCATCGTGGATTCAACATTTCAACAACATTAGCTCGGTGAACGAAATCACGATGAGTCAGCGTTGATTCACTGTCAGTGTGCTACTTGGAAATTGTAGCAAATAATCATCCGAAGGGAGAGTCCATGGATATGCAGTGCTAGGGCCAGAATGGCACTTTGCCTAGCACTGTGGGTTGAAATGAAAGGCCAGTGGGAGCTCCTCTATTGACTTGAAATTGGACAAACTAATAAAAGGTATACAAATAAATAAATAAGTGAAAGACAATGAACAGCGGGCTCAAGCCAATCACAAAATGAAAGACAATGGTCTCCCATTTACTTAACTTTCCATTAGTAGGCCTTAGGCCACAATCCCAAGCTTGGACATGAATAACAAGTGACGTGAACTAGGCCATAGGCCGGAATGTAACCAGAAACGGAAACTTGGCCGCAAATCAAATTATGCTTGGCAGGCGCTTGACCATGAAAAAGCACTGAATGAACAGACCAACCAGTTTGAAGTGTTCAACAACGTCCATGCATGATAAAACCTCTTCTCCGGCGAAAAGCAGGCACGGTATGAAACTTGTCCTTAAAACCTAGCTGGTTTAGTTGTTTTGAACAACACTGGATGCTGGTCCTGTCGTCTGCTTCTCAGACACATGACACTACAGATAGATAGGAAGTTCGATGTTGGGGAACTTATGCGTCGCAATCTTCATATGATCCAACTGAGGATAGGAGATAGGATTCCTAAGGCTATCTCCTATATTCAACCTCTTACCACTCTATATAGGACTGCCAGAGTGGGGCCAAGGGGTCACTTGCTGCAATGTGGGAAACCCATGGCAGATGAACCACACGAGGTATTCTTCTGTGATTATTTCTTGATATTTCTTTCCTCTCTCGTACCCGACTCATGGAGTAATTGTACAGGGAGGCTCAGACACACCGTACCTTTGTAATGAAAGTAATGAAAATTGTCCACGGTCATTTCTAACCCAAGACTGATTGTGTGGGGATACTTGGCGAGGGTAAATACGTTAAACTGACAAGAATACACTGCGTATGGATGCACGGCATTGTCGCACGCAGTAACATACATAACTAGGCCACACCCGCGTTCCGCGGGATCCGCATCGCTAGTAACAACGTTTCAACTGGCATCAAGAACTCAGGTCTAATTTGTAATTAGGAGTAAGAAAAAATTAATATTAAAGGGATAACGTTCGAATTTCCAAGTGCCACACATTGGATGAATAATAAGGGATGCCTCACGTCATCAGGGAACCCTCAACTGGATGCATGCAGTCATACCTGCATTGTAGCATTCAAGTGAGGCACGTAGTTGAAGTTCCGAACACCCAGGCATTGGATGAAAGGGATGATTTTGAGCTAGGCACGGGATGCGTATAACCTCTATTGGACCCATCTGACACGCGGATTCGGTTGGCAGCTTGGTGGGAAATCGATTCTTTTTTGGTGCAGGCGGATACGCTATCGGAGGGTCTTTTTCTCCATCCGCTTACAGACGCTGGCAGAACGTAGTGACCTGTGGATATGCGGACTACCCGCAGAATGTTGCAACATATATATCACATGAAAATACTGTATGAATATGTTACAGGGATATATGTTTCAGCCAAAAGAGTTCAGTCTGAAAGAGATGTGCTCCTACCTTCCCGTGCATGCGCACTGTACTCGAATCAAGTTTGTTTAAGCATTTACGGGTTTAGTCTTCGTTGTTCTTTCCGGAGGGGCTTTTCATGGCGCCGGCACGTTCAGTGGACCTCAAAAATGTTTTCAAGAACGTCAACCTATTATGCGGAATTATGGGTCAGTCGGTTAGTAAGGGTAGCGGTCCTTGGCCGCGATTTTTTAATAATCCAATTGATCCATCATCCTACAAAATAGGTTCACTTTCTTGCGCTTCTGGCCAAACATTTAAGGAATGCCGCTCGCTTGATCTGTGTTCATCCTGTCTTTGAGGTTCGTTTGCTTTTATGAGGAAAACCTAAATGCACGGGTGAAACAGTATGGGTGTCTAGCATGCAGGTGATTGCTTGTGTCACCGGTGACTTTAAATTTAGACACGTAAAGTCACTCAACGAGCAAAACAATAAAACATGGGCTTTGCTTATTATGTTTCGAATTCTTGATGAGCGAAACCAACATAACATGGGAACATCGGAGCCATCCGATATTTTTTTCGGCTGAAAGTGAAAATGTAAACAGTTACTCGAAGTCATAATTTTTTCATACTTAGCTCAAAATTTGTTTGACAGTGCCTTACAGACGGTGCTGATGGGGCAAAACGGGGTGACGGTGAAGGGGCAATCTGGGAGGTAAAGCAGTCCGATACAGGCGAGTCAAAAGTCACTGAACGACTTTGAACAGCTATAACTTTGCCAGGAAGGCATTAATTTGCAAACTGCATTGAGCATAGAAAAGATCGTGCAGTAATTAGCAAATATGCAAAGTTGAAAAAATCAATTATTTAATTGGCGTAAAATGACTGTAATTACTGGCCATGATATTGAGCCCCATCAAGCTCGATCTCGCGATCCGTCATCGAAAGGCAACTCCAGCGATTTTCTCTGCGGTGCGTTACTTCAGTTCAACGATCGTGCGCGAATTTTCGGCATATTCCTGGGGTGAGTTCTTGTACTCCCTTTTAGGTTCATTGCCAGCAGAGGACTAAACGCCCGTTAGCAGCTAAAAGGAAGTACAAGAACCCACCCCTTGTCTCTAAATGAAACCCCACGGCCAGGGGTCGAGTGAATTCAGGCCAGACAACTTTGAAGGCCATATGTAGGCCCCACCTGCCAATTCACCTGTCTTCAAAGCAAAAGGACGCTTCAGTTCGGAAAGATTTCCTTTGCGACAGAAAATAAATTAACGATGGCGACACGTTCCTCTGCTGAAAGTTCATCGGCATTATAACAAATTTTAGAGCAGAAAAAATTAGCGGAAAACAGTCGCGAATTGTCCATTGTACCCTAAATATCACTTATGTGGGAAAATGTCGCTTTTGGTTTTTGTGCAGACTGATCCCATTTTTTTATTGGTATTTCCTGGACACATCCATGTTGTTTCGTCAATTAATGCCCGCTCTTTCATGTGCATCAAACCGTTTGCAAATTAGACATGTTGCAGAGTTATAGCTGTTCAACTCGTCCAGTGACATTTGGCTCACCCTGTATACGTATTTTCTGCCTGGAATATCCATCAGAATGTAAAGGGCTTAGGCTGACGCAATGTGTAACTGTTTAGTTTTCTTCTCTCGCTCAAAACTCAGTGAAGGTTGAGTCACCGGAATTCGGCTCATGACAGCTGTATAGGCATCGATGACGACGTGTTTTTCTTTCACATTTGTATATTTGCATCTATGATGAATACATTGATACAAATTTTAAACAGCAACGATTCTTTTACCTTAAAAGTAGCACAGTTGTTTTTTTCGCCCTGTTGCCTTAGTAAATAAGCATATAATAAAAATATGTTAAAACATGAGGAAAAATACACGGTTTATTTGTATATGCTTCATTGCTGCCTCTGTTCTTTGGCCTTTGTAAGAATGAAGACCTGGTGAAACGAGAGAATACATATGTTTGTAATTTTTGGATGCTTCCTTGAGGTCTCTCTTCTGCGAGCTTCGTAAAAAGGCATAAACTTAAGACATCGGTTAACATGTGGAAATTCATTAGTTTGCTATTTATAGATATTTCGTTGATATTTCCGTTCTGTCACCTATTGAAATATGTAAATATTATTGATAAAAGCTTTGTAGAACATCATTTGGAGGAGTACTCCGTATCGCCCCAGAGGGACACCCCATTTCGCCTCATGGGTGGGGCAAAAATGGGGTACTTGACAATTTTTAGAATTTTGAGGGGGAAAACCTATCGTTGATTTCGCGATAAAGTTGAATCCTAGTCGTAGGTAAAACATGAGAGATACTGCATATCAATCCCCAACGTGCTACGCCATTTGCTTAGTACTAAATGTTGGCAAATTTTCCTGAACCCGTTTAGCCCCATCTTCCCTATATTGTGGAGTTCAGATTTGAAACACTTGAAGCCGTGACCTTTTCATGGTCACGGCTCAACTATGCGTTTATAATATAGCTACTTAAAAAAAAGTACTACTACAGTCAAGCCCATGCAAGTAGTGTTTTTTTTTCTTTATAATTATTTTGTACTAAAATGAAGAGGGGAAAATGAAATCCACCCATCCAAAGTTGGGAATGGATTTTGTTATATATTCGTGTAAAATCCCGACCTGGCAGTTCCGGTGTAAAATGAAAAAACGACCTTGAGAGGGTTAAAGAAGGAATGTTGCATTCGCTTTTGTAACCAGTTCAACAAGCAATCGTATTCTGACGTGCTTCGAGATTAATGCTAAACATCAATAACGCTCGAGAAAGAACTCACAAGAGGACAGATAGACGATTGCGACCGCATTCCAGACTCAACAAAGGCAAAACGGCAAACACTCGAGGATAAGTAGGAAGACCTTGCAAGTGTCACATTACTCGCTTGTCATGGGAGTTTAGTGACGTCATAAAATACAAGAGTTAAGTCAGTAACATTCCGCTTGCTTTCACATCTCATCCTCTTTCTGAGAATGACAATGGCCGATAATGCTTCAGCTCAGATTGCGAAAGCAATTGATGAAGCGAAAAACCTGGAGAAAGGAGAACTCTGGGAAGTGAATCGAGTTAAAGCAGAAAAGTCGGCGTTTGCGAATTCGCGTCCCAGGTGGGGAATGTGTCTTGGTTCACAGTGTTACATGGGTCTGGGGCATTTACATGCATAATGGATTCCTTTATTGGTCAGCCAATGAACCAGGAAACACAAGGCATCAACGAATACCTCGTAGAATCATGCCCCTACGAGGGCCCACTTTCTCAAAGTCACTTATTGAGTTAAATTGAGCCACTTTGAGTCACCCTGGGTCATTTTTAACTATTTTTTCTTCAGGATAAATTCAGCGTTATCTTATCAGTTAGGCGCTCAAGGTCCCAAGAGGCAAGGCCGGAAGTCATCCATGCAACATAGCCCCTTGATTCTCAACCCGTGTTACAAAATGTTTTTTGGAGGTCCAAATCCCGAGAATATCAATAGGCGAAAATGAACATGTGACTATGAGAATGGAATGAAAGACAGTAGTACGGTAGACGAATCTGAAGTACCTGATGCATAGCTGAGTAAATCCTTCTTTTGAAATATGTCCCCTCAAGGAGCATTAGGGAAGGGAAGTATTTCAAAATTCACTTTCCGCTTCGACAAAAAGAAGCACATAAAGATAGTTGACGTTAGGCACGCAATAAAAATCTTTGTAAGTTTTTGTCACTTCCAAAATGAATTAATGATTGAATGACTATTCTAGATAGCGGAGCTCCAAAGACGTTACCATAGCGAGTTTGTTTGCCCAAAGGGAAAACAAACTCACTAGTAGTAGGTATCAATGGTGAATGAGAGATTGATAACTGAACTACGCTAATTCTTAACTATGTTTTAGATAAGATCATTTAACTCGGTACACGAATAGCTGCTTGTTTACTGATTCCAGAAATACTCCGACTTTGGAGATACATGCCCTGGGGGCACATTTTGATGAGACTGAGTTGGTATGGCTATGCCAGGGGCGGATACAGAAATGTTTCATAGGGGGGGGCGGTTCCCAAGTTCCTTCCCCCAACCGCGCTTACCACCATTCCTTGTCCGTTCGCCTTTTTTAATTTTTCGTCTGGGGTAAGAACTTGCGCATCTATTTCACTGGCTCTAATAAAATTTAATGAAGATGCTATTTTGAATAAATAAATCAAATGCTAACCTGGGCATAGGGGGGGGGCCGGCGCCCCCTTCCCCCCGTATCTGTCCCTGGCCTAGGCCTAACCCGCAGATTGGGCCTATCTTACTTTCACCCGCGCACTTTCTTGAAAGAGACTGGAAAATGATAATTCAGAACGTTCGCCTTTTCAATAAAGAGCTGAGACCCTCAACCTCACTGTAAAATAGAAAAGTCATCATATTTCGTTTCAGGAAGGCAAAATATGCCAGCTCTCTCCTATCATTTCGAAATTGGGTTTTCGTTTTTCAATCATATCGTCAAATTGAAATTCCACAAACGATGGCGACATAAATGCTGGATTAAGTTGCTCTGCATCTGAAGTCATCCTCAACTTCACTATTAAATAAAGAAACGGAATTGACCGCAGGGACGTTCATTACCGAAGACAAAAATTACAGTTAGGCGCATTCCCTATGAACAGTTTCCTGAGTCCTACCCTTGTATCATTTTTCACGCGTAATTATCCAAAGCACATGCTCACAGTTGGTCTGTCATGAGAATGAAGCAGGTTACGAGTACCAGTTGTCGTTTGTCTCTCAGTGCGGTAGCACATGCTACGCTTTTTCCCACTAGGTTTTGGCTGGTATCCTTCCCTGAAAAGAGACCGCAAATGTTTCCGATCCGTCTGTGTGCTACCAGACCCCATGTGCCTTTTATTACTCAAAGTGAAATTTATTATGTCGATAGATAGTAAGGTGCAGGCCGAGTTCGTGTTGGAGAAATTGGTGTCAGGAATCTTCATTAATTCTCCATTGTGAAGTTCAGGAACGAGATAAAGGACATTACCAACCGTCAGCTTTCCTGGATAAGGTATCATAGACCAACGCCATCGGTTCGCTTTCAGATTTCGTAGCTAATTTAACCAATATCGAAAATGATGATGCATTGTAATGTAGAGTTTCGAGTCGGACTCGTGAAATGCCAGAACTCTCAATTCTCCCCGTTATATTCACCTCCCAATCCCAGTTTTTACACATAGATATTGCGGCATGCGATTTATTAGATTTAGATTAGAAATCCTACTTTCCCAACTTCCATGCTTCATTCTTTCCATGGCAATATCACAGACAGAAACACCCATCTCTTTCGTCAAGGATTAGCACGACAAGTACTGTAATATTTAAGAGAAACTTCTAAAAGAAACCATAGAAGAATTCCAGAGTTAAGCTTTTGAACTTCACGATATTTTTTTACATATATACAGTGTACCAACCCGTCACATTCTGTTTGTCCTCACGACAGTCTGTGAAACAAAATCCCACAGTTGGATCAGGCTAAGACCCTCACGAATAGGCTCAATAATTAGGAAACAGACAGTAGGACGTAACAAGCCAGCTGCTCGAATCGAACGGATTTCATTTGGTGTGTGAAATAGATTATTCATAACCTCCTCTTGACTTGGATTCAGAATATAGCAGGTCGTCAAAAGGAAAGTCAACGTGAGAGGTTTTGGGGGATGTCACCGTAGCGAATGCTGGGTCGAAAGGATTATGGGTAACCTCCTGGTGGATCATGAAAGACTACATGAGGTGGACAGGAAGGAACTGTAGAAAATAGATGAAGGATCGCAGGATGGCCTAAGGTCAGCTGGAAACCCGGGCGTTGCGTAACTGCTGCGCTAGCAGCTGAGGTCACCTGATTCGTTCACTACTAATTGGAGTTGGAGACTAGGAACCATCGGTGATTGAATTTGGAATTAGCCCGAGCGGGAGTGACAGTACTTCCATCAGATTCCTTAAACAGCCTTTCTTATTCTTCTCCTTTCCCACAGACTTGAAATATAACGTCAATTCTAACATTCTAGCCAATTCTAGCCATGACATTCATTATTTCACATGATTTATCACGATCTGTGAAAGTCTTCAGGGTCATTTTCTTACGCAAGATGGCAGAGGTTAAACTTCCGGGAGGCCTATCTCCATTTCCATGCTATATATACATATATAGCAAGCTATATATATATATATAGCTTGCTATATATATATTGCTATATATATACCCCCAGATTACAACATCTGATCTGCAGAAGGCACTCAAACAGCGAACTGGAAGAGCCCCGGGCACGACCGTCTTCCGAACTTCTGGCTGAAACAATTAACATCGTTACACGAACAACTCGCCAGAGAAATGCAGAAGGTAGTGACAGACCCCTCGGAGATGCCGGATTGGCTCACGGCAGGAGTCACCTACCTACTGCCGAAAAACGCCGAGACCCAACTACCTAAGAATTACAGGCCTATCACCTGCCTGCCAACCGTCTACAAAGTGCTGTCATCCATCCTAGCAGCGAGAATCGAACGACACATATATGACAACAACATCATGTCGGAAGAGCAAAAGGGTTGTCGGAAAGGATCATACGGCTGCAAGGAACAGCTCTTACTCAACCGTATGGTCATGGACGATGCCAGAACGAGGAAGAAAAATCTCTCGATGGCATGGATTGACTACCAGAAGGCATATGACTCGGTGCCCCATTCATGGATCATCGAGTGCCTCAGGATGTACAACATCAACCCTGTGGTGGTCAACTTCCTCGAAAGGACCATGCCCCGCTGGAAGACGGTCATGTCCCTCAAGGGACAGGACTCCACTCTGACAACACGCGAGATTTCCATCAAACGCGGGATCTTCCAGGGCGACACGTTATCTCCTCTACTCTTCTGTCTGGCTCTCAACCCTCTCAGTACTGAGCTAGCTCGGACTGAAATTACAGGCCTATCACCTGCCTGCCAACCGTCTTGCCAACGCGGGATCTTCAAGGGAGACACGCTATCTCCTCTACTCTTCTGTCTGGCTCTCAACCCTCTCAGTACTGAGCTAGCTCGGACTGACTGTGGTTACTACGTAGGAAAGGGGAAGAGTGCAGACCATCGCATGAACCAGCTTCTCTACATGGACGACCTGAAACTCTACGCTTCCAACGAGAAACATCTCGAAAGCCTTCTCAACGTCGTCAGCATCTTCTCGAAAGATATCTGCGTGAAATTCGGACTCGACAAGTGCGCAAAACTCTCTATCCACCGCGGAGTCCTCGCCCCTGTGGGAGATTTTACCACCACCAACGACGAATTACTCCGAGAGCTTACGGCCCCTGACACCTATAAGTAGTAAGGAGTTATCGATTGGTCACCTACGGAACTCCAAGCCATCGATCGACAGACCAGAAAACTCCTGATCATGCATCATACCCACCATCCGAAGGCTGCCGTCGAAAGACTCGACCTTCCCAGATGCAAGGGAGGGAGGGGACTGATCGAACTCGAGTCCCTCTACAAGCGGACGACGTGCGAAGTCGCCTGATTCATCGAAAGGAAACAGGGACGGCTCATTTCCATCCTGAGAGAGCGCGATGCCCTCAAGAAATCCCACTCCATCCAGGGAGATGCCTCCCGCTTCCGAAATGCACTCCATCTCGATGACGACTGCGACACGACGGATG
>CAJPEV010000498.1:0-51960 GCA_905338385.1 Darwinula stevensoni
AAGTTTATTCAAAGTTGTGCATTTTTAAAAGAAAAATCGCCCCCCACTGGCCCTTGACAATACCATCACCAGAATGCGTCGCCAATTAATTCAATAATTAATTCAATTAATTCATAATAACTAAGACTTATCTCGGCCAAATTCTAATATAGCAGAACTAGGTATAGTGGATGGTCCGCAGGAACTCTAAATTTTACTTCACATTGAGAGCATTTGCATAGCTGTCAGTTCCCCAAAGCAATGGTATATTTATTCTGAACGAATAAAAAAGAGAGATTGCAGCAGTCAGCTGAAACCATGGAATTCATCAATTGCCAAGAAGACACTAGTCACTGCTGACGCGATGACTTCGATGAGTAATTCCATGTGTTTGTGTTCTACAATCAGGGGGATTCAGGAGATTTCTACGAAGGGTGCGGATCCTCCAATATTTGTTTTGGGTGTGAAAGCTCAAGGAGCTGTACGACGACTGATGCTGGCTGCATCAAAACCAGGTCGTGCTCCATGATGGCCTCATTCCAGAGCTCTCAAGGAGGCCTTTCCGTCCGTCTACAAGGCAAGAGCCCCTCGGATCTCGGCTATGTTGCGCTTGCATTCTCCACTGATTCTCGAATGGTTCGTGATTCACCTTCATTACCATCAAAACACTTCATTCGTGAAATAAAAAAATTAATATATTAATTATTTTGCTTTTCCTGACTGCGATTTCGACTTCAGCCACAAATGTAAATACCAAAAGGACTGCCAAAAACGTAAACAATGTTTTTCGTATAACAGAGTCTCTCCCATGGCTATGGTTGCGGGATTAGAGGCTATTTTGATTACATGGCCATTGAGTTACATGGGAAGTGTATGGCAATGGAGAAGGAAAGTTAGAAGGTGTTACAAGAGGAAAGTTAAGTTGAGATTTAGGTATCGGGACGTATCCTTGGGCCGAGAGCCCTCAGCCCTTGCTGTCTGATCTCACCTCGTAAGTGCTGGTCAAATCTAAAACATGCTATTTGAAGAGGCTTCGCAGGAGTCACGAGGCTCATCAGATTCACGTCATGCTGGAAACATAAATGTGGCAGAAGGGAAAATCACGAAAAATAGCCTCTTCCTGAGTAAACCGAGTAGAATTTAAAAAAAATAGAATGCCGAATTTCAGGACGTAGGACGTGGAATTTTTATTATTATTGTGACTGAAGCTTTGTGATTCGGCTTTGTAGGCTGCATATCTCCCTATTTATTGTCAACTTGACTTGCTTGTTCACAGGGTGGAGACCCAGTGATTGGATGCATCAATCAAGGAGGTTCAGTTAGAATATCTCGATCATACAATCCAACAGGGCAGAAGTCAAACATCCAGCTTCCAACAGTGAGTATCCAACATATCTCTTCTCGCAATTAAGCGGAGCCCTTTTTCTTCTTTCGTAAATATGATCCATCATATGTTTGTCTATATTGCCTAACACTCAGCTCCAATCAATCCAAACAGATCATACTTGGTTCCATTCTCCCTTGTAGGTAGTGTGTTAGAGTAGTATGACTCCTCATCCAATTCACAGGTACCGAACCCCCGGAGGAAAATGGGTGTATGCCCCCCCCCCCTCCTCCTCACAAGATTGGCCAAAGTACTGTACATACAGGAAATAGAGATTTTTTCCTGACTATTGCTAAAATCTTTACCTATTCAGTGGGACTGTCACGTTTGCGACAATAACGTTTTAATATCCAGTCATGGAAGACAGGATTTATCAAAGGATGCGTAATTCTTAGATAAATTTATAAGGGTTTTGTAGAATGCATGAAATTTACCAAAACATCCGATTCCATGTCAATAATTGGTGAGTAACTGGTCAAATTGGATTGTACGATACAGTATAATAAGAATCGGGCCGTGGTCTCTGAGTTTTTTGCATGCTTGCGGAAAAAAATGTTAATACCTCATGCGGCGTAACTTTTGTTTTTCTTACAATTATAGAATGAGCAATCGGTGGGTCTGAAAGACGTGAATGGAAACTACGTGGATGGAATAATTTCCTGCAGTTTCCAATTGGCACCAGAGATATCTGCTAACGGTCAAACTTTCAACCTCGCCACTACTGCTTATTTCCCCCTTCTGGCATTGGGGTCGGCCACCTCCACAGGTATTTCTCTTCTTCACCTTGCATTCTCTCACAAGATGAACCCTATTTGATACAATGGTGAAACGCAACATGCGTATTTCGTGGCTGTTTGGAATTTTTTGTGGGTACTTGAATTTCAGAAATTGAATTAATTTTACTGGAAATCTGAAGACATTTAAAAAATCGTTTAAATGTTAAAAAAAGAGGTTCCCATCCTTTTCCTCAGTGTGACCCCATTCAGACAGAAACGAATACTTTGGACCCCAACATCATGCACAGACAAGATCAACATTCGCTTGTCGAAAACATGGGAGAATGTAACGAATGTTTATATATCTCCCTGCGCATAGCACGATAATAAAAGTCACCCTACCAGGCGGCTTCGCGGCCCGAAGATTGGGAACCGCTTTAATCAAAAGGTACGCAATAGAGGGGTGGTCCATAGATTAAGAGGACTAAATGGTTTTACAAGTCATAAGAATTACCATTGAGTCACTGTAGTTGTACACTAGAGTCAAAAGCCTAAATGCATCTGTCACTGTCCTGTAAGGACCCTTAAGTGGGGTATTACTATTAGGTTGAGGCATAAGTTTTGACCCTGTATGACCTATGCTTAAAAATTTGACTCATTTTCTGATGTAAAATTCTGGCAGCCATTGCGTTTTGTACTTGGTTGCCGGTTGTCAGCCGAGTCTTTTGATACCTCACTTGCCACAAACCGTTTATTGTATCGCTCCATTTTTCAGCACAATGATTGAGAAAAATGTTTACTTCCGCGCCCTCTTACTTTACGCGTACCACCGCAAGCTGACAGCGACCGCTGCGTACCGAGAATTGCTGGAAACGTAAGGTGAAATTGCTCCAAGCCTTTCAACATGCAAGCGATGGTTCAAGAAATTCGCCTCTGGGAGCGACGACATTGATGACAAACCCCCTCTGGACGACCCGCTGAGCTGAAGAACGAAGATCTGCAGCAGCTGCTCGATGAAGACCCGGGCCAATCTTCACGTCAACTCGGACAGCAGCTCGGATGCGACCACAAAACCGTCATCAGACATCTCCACAACCTCGGCAAGGTGCGCAAACGAAGTATTTGGGTACCCCACGAACTCAACGAAGAAAACAAGGCTCAACGGCTGACAATTTGTGCTTCACTTCTGTCGCGCAAAAACAGCGAGTCGTTTTTGGGCCGGATCATTACGGGGGATGAGAAGTGGGTCAGCTACGACAACGTCACTCGCAAATGGCAGTGGTTGGACGCGGACCAGGCAGTCACTTTGACGCCGAAAGCTGAGCTGCACCCGAAGCGCCACCTCGTGTGCATTTGGTGGGACCGGCACGGTGTGATCCATTTTGAGCTGCTCCAAAAGAACCAGACAATCACGGCGGACCTCTACTCCAACCAGTCTCAACGCCTTTGCGAAGAATTGCGCAGGAAACGTCCAACACTGATCAACCGAAAGGGCGTCATTCTCCAGCACGACAACGCTCGACCACATGTCGCCAAGGCGACCAAGGAAAAGATGAAGGAGCTCGGATGGGAAACGCTGCCTCATCCACCGTACTCTCCGGACATAGCGCCATCGGATTACCACCTGTTCCGGTCTCTACAACACCACCTCGCCGACAGCTGCCACAAAAACTACAACCTTCGTCAAGACCCGGCCACGTTCTTCGAGTCTAAGCCAGCCGAGTTCTACAAGCGAGGCATCGACCAACTGCCCGAGCGCTGGGCGAAGGTTATTGAACACAATGGTCAATTTTATTGATTGAGATTGTTGTTATTTGTTGGAAATAAATAAAAGGTTGCTTTGCCTAAGAGGGTCAGAACTTGTGCCTCAACCTAATAGCACAGCTTTTGAGGCAATGCCACTAGAAAGCGTGATTTTTTTTTTTTGGGGGGGGGGGGGAGTTCATATCGCTGAGACTGTTTCGAAGCAATCGCAAGCAGCATTTCAGAGTCCCTTTATAAATATTTGGATCGTGATTTGCAGGCCAGTTGCAGTACCACTCCATGAGAGCATCAACGACAGGCGCCTTTGAGTTCCTTGAGCAGGTCTGAAACGAGAACGTAATCAAAAAGTTTAATTTAATTAATGTATTCTTTTGAGAACGATGTTCCTACTAATACTCTTCCAGGAAGATCCATATGATGGCTGTGGGAACGAGAAGATATGTATCGGATGTGTAGGAAATCAATGCGTGGAATCCAAAGGATGTCTTCAAGACAAAACTTGCGACATGTTTCTGTCCTTCATTCCTGCAAAGCCATCCGAGACTTTCATCACAATCACCATCATGAGACAGGGAGCTGGAGTGTCCTCCTATGTTGCAATGGGATTCTCGAAGGACGTGTTCATGGTATGCATTAATATCGATTTCATAGCTTATGTTCGCAGGAAATACGGCATTTTCCGTTATAAAACGTTCTCCCTGTGTGAAGAGTAGTTAAGTGAAGGTGTGATATTGCTTCCTTAAAGGATAAGGATAAGGGTAAATAAAGCCTTCTATTTCATCAGCATGACTTTCGTCGAAAAAGATCTTCGCCAGGACGAATCTTCTGGAGGAAAGGCAGGAAGTGTGTAGTTCAGACTATATCCATGTATCTTGAGTGCCACTTTTCATTAAGAATGGCAATCCAGGTATTAGGGAATGGGCGGATCTTTGGACATCCACAAAGAGTGACAACTTCGGCCTCCAGGGCATGACAAATGACCTTGTAGAAGGCCTATCATTGTCTCTCCCCCCCCCCCGGCGTCGGATATATCACAAAGAGGAGTGTGTCAGTGCTACCATAATTTCTTTTCATCAAGAAGCAAAGTAATATGGCATAGAGTGGCACGCAACAAATCATTTAAACTTAAAAAGCATACCTTAGACAAACGTATCACCCGGCATAAGACCTGCCATTCCATTACTCACTAGTCCTACTTACTTACTTCCACTAGTCACTTTCTGTATTTTTTCTCTAGCGCTTTTGCTCCTGCTTGGATACGGTGATTGCGCATTCCTACAATCAGTCGTTTGCAGAATTTTTACGCGTGCTGTCTGTGCCTAGTTAGACTAGGTGAAGCATCAGAATCGTCAGTATCAAAATCTTTCTTGAATATATCTTGGCAGGATAGAACACGAACTTTCCCATGGGCGAAAAAATCCCGAACTTTCATGGTCTTGAAATTGAAGCAGGAGCAGTTACGACTGCGTAAAATCTTCGTTTTTGCTATTTGCGGCGAATTTTCAAGAAAATATGCACTTATCTACTCCGTAAGACCACTGCTATTAGGAATACGAGTATAGTATTGAATGGGATGGTTACCAATTTCCGCATAAGGGAAAATATATGACTACATATGTCAAATATTGTAATCTGATTTTTTGTAGATTGTATAACCCATGAATTCAGTGAATAAGCACAATTCGATTAGCCCATAGCTTGCTCCCAAATGGGATGCTTGACTGAATGACGAAGCTTTGTGGTTAACATCATATCTGCTGAGAAATTTATTTTTCATTTCTGTTTTTAATATCTTGCAAGTATTGATATGGACAGATGAATAATTTAAAGCCCAGGATCCACTTGAACGACTATCCATTCATCCTTCGATTATATTATAATCTTGATTGTAGTTAGGGATAATCTGGGAACCCTTTCTACAGATGCTTTAGGAAGAAAAAGGTTGGTTTACGAATCTCCACGTCGCGAAATAAATGGACTGCATTTTCAAGTGAAAATAATGCAAGATTTTGCTTGTTTTCTTTCTTAGGGACGAGATCATGTAGTGGAATGCGTGACAGATTCTGGAATTTTGGACTTATCCCGGTCCTACAACCCCGCATACGGCAAAAATTCCCGTCTGCCTGAAGTGAGTACTTCCTTCTTTAAACTCATGACACCTCGTAATGAGTGTGTAATGAGTGAAACTTTCTCATTTTTGACAACTGTAACGGGTCGCCTGTGATGGACCCAATATGGTTATAACCCTGACCGTTTCATCTGATCCAATACTGCAGAGATAATTACAAGATGTCAATTATGTCTGTAGAACTCCCTTGACGAGTATTTGTTGGTTATTTGTTTTTCCATCAAAATGAAACGAAACTGAAATTATTTTTTTAAGTCTTCCAGACTGACAAGTACTAGTACTTGTTTCATTGTCAAAGTGGTCACTTTCCCCCGGAAAACGATAATCAAATTTAGATTATATGAGTCCAGGATGGATCGTCCCCAAGGGACAAGACTTTGCTGATGAAATTGTGAAACTTCAGTCCCAATATTGATTTACTGATTCTAGACCCTTGAAAACGTTTGGAGGAGGAGGGAAGGAATATTCCTAAATTTTGCATCTGTGCTTTTGCAGGAGGAACGGAGACAAGGAATTGCTGTAAAGTCGAGTTCGTTTAGCAATGGTGTTTTGACATGCACATTTACGCACGACTTGGTGACATCTTCGACCCTCGGTGGGAAGTTGGATTTAGCCTATGCCAACCTCTACCTGCTCCTCGCCGATGGGAAAACTACCTCTTCCAGTAAGTCCAGCCTTCTCGATAACCCATTGATCTTCTATTTCTGGTAAGGAATACGTCTGAGAAAAATTCATACAGATAAAAAGCATCGTTATGGGATTGATTGACCATAGAGCTGTCAGAAAACCAAATAAATTTCCTATATTAAAGAGGTCTGTTACGTCTTTGCACTTGGACGTACAGGATTATTCAAAACCCTTGGAAGCATAGCGTTCATTCCATACATTGTATTTATTGCGTACATTCACAATGCGTGTTCAATTTTTGATCCTCTCCCCTCGATACATTTGCGCAGTCGCTTCACCCGTTATGCTGGACACTTCCTTGAGGGTCAGGTGTGATTTGAAGACAAACGTGCTGTATGCGCTCTTTCAAGTAGTTAATGTCCCCAAATGTTGACGAAGTACGCTTGGACCTTAAGATGGCCCCAGAGAGAAAAAGTAAGGAGTGTCAGGTCCGGGTAACGTTGGGGTCATTCCACTACTCACCGTCGACTAATCCAGCAACTGGAAACTGCGCTTTACTCAGAGCCATAGAAATTGCTTCAATGCCTGGAAAAAGGCCACAATCTGTTAACTTCCTATGGTTTCAGACTTTCGTATAACCCTGTAGTGTTGTCAGTGGAAGTCGAATAATATATACCCAGGGTTTCATCATTCTGGATTGGGTATTCTGGAAACAAACTCTACGGTTTGATGATTTCCTTGGCCTTATTGCAAATGTACTCCTATTTCTGACATTACTTTTTTTTCTCCCATCAATTTAAACGATTTTAACGTTTGAATATTCCTGGACATTTATGCAGGTAACGAGACTGAACTTCAGCTGCACACAAACCGAGGAAGTTCCCCATCCCCGTATGCTTTCGTGTATTCATCGCTTCCAAGTGTTACAGCTTCACCTGCTCGCATCTCGACACCTACGACAATGGTGAATCTCTTCCTCAGACATTTTTTTTTCATTCTTCCCTAGAAAAGCGATGTAGTCCTTGGCTGATTTCAGCACTCCAGACCAGTCGCAGTTCAGTTCCAGTTTTAGTTCAGTCGTTGTTCCGGTTGGGATTTCTTTGTGATAGAAGTCGACAAGAGCACAGTGGAACTTCAGTCAGACCAAAGTCTAAACTGAAACTAAAACCGAACTGCAGTTAAATTGCCATTTTGAAGTCAACCCATGTATAAATCTCAATTTGGGTGATATGAGAAAGCAAACACACGCAGAATAATGGAAGAGATTGGGACCAAGAAAATCCTAGTTATACTCGTATCTCAGATGAGTTTAGTAAAACCAATCTAATGCAGTAACCCTGTCTATTTCTCCCTCATTCTCTAGAATTCTTTGCGCCAGTCATTAACTACTTGATTTCAATGCTCGTATATTCCACGTAAGGGAGAAAAAGAAATTTATTGGTGTTCATGCAAAAGTTCTTCGTAGCACAATTTAAATTTAATGAGCGAGTATCTCGCAGTTCCACGTATCTCGCCCATCATGCTTGCCAGGGGAAAGGGTGATTATCCTTCAAATCGTAGTATAGCGATGTAAAAAAAAAAGTCTACGTCACTTTCACCGAAATCGTTGCTTTCCAATACAACGGCGATCAGCGTTCTTCATGAATGTTTTTTCTTTTTCATTTCAGTATATCATTAATACCAACTGATGGGAAGTAATTAACTGTTTTGTTACCCACCTTGCCGCACCTGCAGAGTCGGACCGTCAAATAATTTTCTCTCGATGAAGGAGTCATCAACCTGAAGTTTTTAGTTGCTTCATAATTGGGCGCTGTTGGTAATAGGTTAATCCTGTTCAGGTATTCAGATGCCATAAAATAAAGAAGCTCTTCCCCTCCATTGCCTTAAACCCTAGAAGCTTAAATTATGCATACCGATTTAATCACGCGCAAATCGCTATATTTCACTGGCGCTTTCACCGATTTTGAAGACCTTGAAATCGCTGATCAGGGCTGAATTTCACTCATGAAACGCGAGATATTACATAATTTTCTGTAGAGTCGACCAAAAAAGGTGTTTGCTCGTTTTGCTCCGCTGTCTAGTTTTGTCTCTCTAGTAGTGAAGACCTTATAGCTGCGAAAATTCAACTTTATTTGCAAATGAGAGGGATAAACCTATCCCTTCACGTATCCCCAAAAGGCCTGTCATAGGAGACAAATCGTGTGCCATCACTCGGTTCCTTGAAGAAATGTTTTGTTTTCCTCTGGGGGATTCCAATAGTTTCCTGTTTCTGCACAATGGCAGGTGTCTCAGATTCTGCGAAGCAGGCTTCGTCACCACGAAAGATAATTCACTTTCGCTTGCTATTTCGCCCATTGCCATAAGGGGCACGTAATACGACTTGACGGGTAACTACGGAGTGGCCCATAATACTTGACCCCCCTGCAGTACAACTGAATAAGTAGCGTTAGCACAATATTTGCACTATAGATTTGGTGGTTGTTATAACACTTTCGATCCGGAGGGTAGGTATGTCACTGATATATTTTTGAGGTCATAACTTCGGAACACAAAATGATGGAGACTTGCTTTTCGTTGGAAATTAAAGCATAAGTTCTCTATTTTATTGTGGAAATTTATTTCAAAGCGTCCACCGTTTTACTATTACGTCCACCGCCGTCCGAAGGTAATAGGGCTGGACGTACATTAACGTCCATCGGAGCGAAAGTGTTAAACGAGAACGAACCTCTATGTGTTAAACATATCGTACTATTCAATTAACTGATTGCTAGCGGTGATAGTGCAACTTTTCTTCCAAAGAAACGGGCTGCTGAGTTTGGGAGAACATCCCCGCTTCCGTTCTCGACTTAGCTGCAATGAGAAGAATAAAATTGCATCTTTGTTGCTGGCAATCCATCGAGGAATAGCCATGCAATAAGGCTCATTCTGATTTAAAACATCAGTCATGATCAATCAATTTGTAATGATGAATGCGATGAAAGTGCAATAAAAGCAATCGTTTCGTAGCAATACTTTTGAAAACTGTGACGTCGAGCAGACAGATGTAGAGTTATACTACGGGGCGGGACGGTGAAAAGTATTGTGGGCCACCCTGTGCTTAGTTATTCCCTGCGGGTATAAAGGTTTGACACTGTTCCAAATGTGGTAAAGCTTTCAAGGGTTTTCGTCGAGACCAACCATAGTACGCAACATGAAAGAGTTTTGCTCTCTCCCACCACTTCAAATGAAAGTAAATAGTAGAAAAGTATTAATACATATACTAGTATATATATGAGACGCCGCGTAGAATCTATAATTATTATATTTATAGATGAATTCGGGGTCCGGATCCGTGAACGACGTTTATAGTGCGTGTGGCCATACCATTGGGTGCTTCGGATGTAAGGGCCCCACGTGCGATTCCAAGTGTTTGTCTACCCGGGATTGCAACGGTCTCGTTGCATTCCTAGGATCTCCAGACCGGAAAGAAGTCTCATTCACCCTTGTTGGCCAAATCTCTCAAAACATGGCATACGTCTCTGTCGGCATCTCTACTGATAGCAAAATGGTACCCACTAAATGCCCATTTCGAAGGCTTCCCAATTGGTAATTGAGATGAGTCACCCCTTGGATTGAAATCGCCTTTCTTTTCAGGGAGGAGATGGAGTGGTGGAGTGCGTTAATGAGGGTGGAAAAGTCAACATATACAGGTCCTTCAATGTCAATGGAAGTAAAAATAACAAGAGACTTCCTCAGGTGAGTTTTCTCTCTTTCATTGCTTTGAGGGCCGAAGCGGAGATGCTTGTGAAATAGAGATGATATTTCGTATTCTGGACGTCTAGGTTGAGCAAAATGTGGGGATCTCAGGGAAATCTGGTGTCTTCGAAGATGGAGCGATCAAGTGCAATTTTATTCTTCCGGCTGACTTTTCCGTCCAAGGCATGAATTTCCACTTGGGAAACTCCACCTATCATGTTCTGGTCGCCGTTGGCACAGCCATAAGAGGTATGAAGATAAATCTTCTCAATTTTCAAAAGAATTAACTTTACTTTAAAACAGCTGGGACATTGGCCTCCATGAAACCATTCCGAAAAAGGTTTGGCCGATGGAGCTGTTTGATGGAAAGTTTTTGCACATTTCAAGAGTGTAAGTTAGATTTCCAACCTCCGGTAGGGGGACAGGATTACGGACATTCTCTCGCATACACGAGGAAAGTTTCAAAGAAAACCTACTCTGAAAGTTGTCCACATCTCATTAGGCCACACATGATCTACTTCTGATAGGTTTCCTGTTAATTAGGCTGATATAACAGAGAGGCCTCCAGCAAGATGGAACTGCAAACGCATTCGCATCTAACCATCGAGACTCCATTCTTGAATGTGTTACTCAGGTGGTAAAACCTTTCTTTGAATTGTGCATACACACAACATGTGAACAGCGAGAAAACAGTAAAAACGGTGGAGTCACTAGTCCAAAAACTACCCTCATTGCCTAGTTACATTACTATCCTA
The DNA here is from genome assembly GCA_905338385.1 of Darwinula stevensoni. Classification (NCBI taxonomy): domain Eukaryota; kingdom Metazoa; phylum Arthropoda; class Ostracoda; order Podocopida; family Darwinulidae; genus Darwinula; species Darwinula stevensoni. The sequence goes on from CAJPEV010000498.1 coordinate 11,089, forward strand.
GTATATTCATCTAACCACCCGAATCCGGTAATTTTACGATGGAAATACACATATGATATCCCCATAGTAGCTTTACCGCATTTGGATGATTAGATGACCATCCTAGGATGATAAAGTAATGAGGGTGATTTTTGGACTTGTAACTTTACCTTTTTTCCCTTCGTTATCTTACCTTCAAAGGTTGTCTGTAAATCACCGGAATGTCAAATCCTCGTCAATGAACCAGATCAGATCTGTAACTCACGGTCGATTTCTGCTTGCAGATAATGTGGGCTTCCACGATACCGCATTCGGAGCATCAGGGGAAGCAGTGGATCTCTTCGATTTTGTCATACCAGAGGGCCCAAGTAATAAGCTGATGTACGTTCATGGTATCTGCATGACTTTGGCCTGGATCTTCTTCGCCTCCAGTGGCATCATCACTGCGAGATACTTAAAGAAGACCTGGGTCGGCCAGCAGGCCTGCAAGAAAGATGTTTGGTTCACGGTGAGATCATTTGCCCCTTCACAATCTTGATTCTATCATAGAAGTTCCATATTGACGAAGTCGTTCTGGTCATGCCCTCAGATTCACCGGAGCTTCATGATGATGGCATGGGCGTTAACTATCATCGGTTTCTTCTGCATCCTTGCTTACGAAAACTGGGAATTCCACAATGAGCCCCATTACTTAGTGGGAATCGTGGCGGTGGCGTTGTGTTTCATCCAACCCTTCATGGCAGCTGTGAGGCCCCATCCTGGCGACACTTTAAGGCCCATCTTTAACTGGGCTCATTGGGGAGTTGGCACCGCTGCTCATATCCTCGCAGGTGAACATCATACATCACGCTCTAAGTGTAGCAATATCCTTTTGTTTCCTTCGTACGCGAAGTGGCCTCAGACAGGAGCATTGCTGACAGTCCTTTGCGTGAATCTCAAAGCTCAAAATAGAGATATCATTAATAATCCTACATTTGCTCAAAAATAATGAACTTCCAAGCAACTTCCTTTGAATAAAAAATTCCTTGCGGAACTAATTATGGAGCACCTAGACTTCAATGTAAAAAAATATTCAAGCTTTAATTTTCATCACCTTATGATGTCGAACAAGATGATACAGGTAATAAAAAAATAGTTTGCTGAATATAAATGTGATTGGCTTCCTCTATAACAACTGTTAGTCATTGAGTTCCTTTTTTTGTCCCAGTGGCGAACATATTTTTGTCATTCGACCTGGATTCCATCGCATTCCCCATACAAGCCTACGGCATCATGGGGGTCTTCGTCGCGATATACGTACTTGCTCATGTCATCCTTCAGGTCAGGCATTCATGTTTATTCATCGCTTAAACTGAGTATAATATGCTTCTCCTTCTCTGATATAAATTTTCTTCACCAGGCCCAGGTATCCTTTGTATTGGACAACAAAGTGGAATCTGTCATGCTGACGAACAATGGTGGAACAAAGGCAGACGCAAAGGTGAGTCGTGTTTCTTTAAACTAAGCCATATATGCTCCCTTTCTTCTGTTTCTGTATTGAGCTATAGGGCGACATGCATCAGATTCGTTTAACTTTAAACTGATTCGTTTTTATAATGGGCGTCTATGGGAATAAGTTTATCTCGGTTAAACCGATTCTCATAGTGTCTCATCGTGAGATCAGATTAGTTTAGCTTAAACGGATTTGGTGCACGTCACCCATAGTCTTATACTGTAAAGAACTAAAAAAAAGGACGAGTATGAAGCATGAACAACTTTTCCCTCTATTCTAGGGATCGGTGCTTCGGCAGATGACTTTCACATTATTCCTCGTTGCATCTGGAATCATCGCAGTTCTGATATCCATGCTGATCGTGGGAAAGGTGGAGCTTTAAGATGAAGGGTGAAAATCCATCATCATGAATATGACCAAATGAAGAGGAAGAATCTCTCTACCCTCATTTTATATGAAAGTGAGCAGCATCAGATTAGGGATATGGGGGAGATGTGGCTTTGATTGGAAGTTGAGATAATGAATGCATGGGCTAGTGATTTGTGTTAAAGGCTTGCTATGATGTGTTTCATTCCAACCAAAACCTCTTCACTGACAGAAAAATGACGGAATTCGTCAGAGATGGCATTAAAAGAATCGACACAGATACATTTACAGGATATCTCAAAAGTTGCTCAACCTTTTCAATTTTCTTTGATCAGATCATAGAAAAATTACAAAGGAGCAGAAACTTCGGAATTTGAGCGGAATATTCTATGGCTTGGCATTTCATGCGTTTGGCAACGGTCACTCATTGCATTTGACGTCATCAGCATGTGGACAGATACGAATGTATATTATTATCCGTGACCAAATTACATCTTAAATTAAATGCATAAGAATATTACTATTTCTGAAATATCATTTTCTGATAAAAGCAAAAGAGGTACCAAAGGAAACAATAATTGTTCAGCTGAATTCGACAAGGGTTCGGTCATGATTGCATGAAAAAGTTTCGAGGGGTTCACGGGTCCCACCGGTTATCCAATTTTTGATCAGGCAGGAACTTTCTTGGCTCTCGAGATCTAGTGCTTAAGGGCCACATATTCCTCCTTCATCGAAACGACGACCCATGTTCGCTGATCTCGAGGAGGATAATTTATTCGCTGCAGTTCCACAAGTTTTCACATAAATTGCCTCCTTGACTAAAGAGGAAGTACGAGTACTTATATCCTTATGACTCCATGAAGGTGGCCTAAGATGAGTCTTTCTTGGTTGATTCCCTGTCGGTGTTGATAACGTCCATTTGAGGAGAACTGACGGCGTACGCAATTGTGACTACCGTAATCAATTTTGCATAGCAGACTGGGGGTGACATTCACATTTTGTTACTAGCAACTACAGCTCAATCTTGCCTGTGAGAAAATGCTCTAACCGTTTTCATGGAAGAAGTGAGTCTTTGAGAGTGGAGTAGGCCAAGCGTCCGTTCGTGGTTTAGGCATGGGCTTACTAAATCGGTTTCCCTCTACGAAATGTGCCCCCAGGGCATTTACCTTCAGAGTCGGACTTTTTCTAGTCAGCAGCCCACTCGTAGTCACTCATGTTCCCGCGTTGCAGGAAGTGTGTGAATGCGAGTGACCATGGCCTAAGCGTCAGTCAGTGGATTGGGCATAGGCTCGCTAAATCGTTATGTCGAAGGAAATTGTTCTACCTGTTTCCCCTGCAATAAACTAACCCCCCTGAGGCACGTAATTCGATTTTGGAGTTTAACGCGAATTTAACGTAATGCAGATGTTGTAAGAGTTGTGTTCTTCCCTTTTATGCAAAGAGTTCGGGAAGCGAAACGCCCGATGGCTGAAGAAGCTACTTCTGACGGGTGGTCGCAAGTCTCGACCACTGTTCCTAAGACTTAAATTTCCCAATAAAAAGGTGGTCAGAACGTCTGACCACTCTGACCGAAAGGGTTAAGAATGGCGTAGACCTGAGCGTCTGTCCGAGGGCTAGATATAAGCCTGCTAAATCAGTCTCTCAAATACCTGCATTTATCTCGGACCCTGCCTCGACAACCCCTTCATGCAGATGCATCGCGTCCTCATTCTTCTCGGCAATCTCGATAGGGATCAGGGTTTCTCAAACTTGCATATGTGAAATGTTGACCAACATTTCGCAACAAGCTGACGTTTCTCGCACGGTAATAAATAAATCCATCCTCAGTGACAGTGACCAATGCACACGTTGGCAAAGGGCCATGAACCCATCTCAGCATGCTATACTGGGAGGGAGAAAGTGGTCAGGAGACGGTTGCCTTTTTTACATGGACATGGTGTTTTGATAGAGATCTCTATCTGAGTGTACACCAGTGGTGACTTGTGATACACAGCGGTGATAGCACGTCGATTGAGGCAGGGTAGGCCAGGGCCGGTGTAGGACGCGATTCTGACTACCCCGCAGAAACGACTACCGTAGTGAAAGTTGCGTACGCTGAAACCACTACCATAGTAAAAATGTTGACCGCCGATTCACTACCGTAGTAAAATCCGCGTACGCAGGACCCACTATTGTCACGCGAAAGTGACTTCCGTAAGCTTACGATGTTCGTAATGGGCTGTACGTTCGTTGCACTATCTCCTTTCCAGCCATGCCTCCAGGATCTGGGTAGGAGAGTACCATTTCCCTGAAACCTTGACCTGACCTGTTAGATACTTATCGGTACAGGAATTGAAGCTTAAAAAGACGGGCGTAAAGAGTACAGTTGCACCAGTTCTGTGGTTTCCTCGTAAAGTATACGTTTCTCTGAGGAAATGGCCGATTATAGTTACGAATCGATCGCGACATACCTTCGCCATGGGGAGTACCCCTCATCCATGAAGAACAACCCTGGAGCTAATTCCAACCTAAGACGAAAAGCACTGAGTTTCTGCCTGACTGGTGGAGTTTTGCATAAGAAGGGGAAGGTCAACGGTGAAAGGTGAGTGCTTTTTCCATTGCCGTTGCAAATCTGAAATTGGTTGACGGTTTTCTTGGTGGTCGGTTTTCTTAAGGTGCGTCAGATGTGTGCGCGTTCTCGTGACAATGCTTTCATCCTCAGATGTCATGAAGAGAGTAATGGAAAACATAGAAGAACAAGAAGAGATTCTGAAGGCTTGCGACGGTAGTCACAATTGCGTACGCGAAAAATACTACCATAGTCGGTTTTGACATGAGTCAGATTCGCGTACTACACCGGCAAAGCCATCATCTTCGTCGTAACAGGCCGGAACATTCACGGAGAAGCCTCACAAATCAGGAATAACGTGATTATAGCGTATTTATCGGCTCCCGTCTCGACCGTCGGAAACCCAAGCGCCTACGTGATGGGACGCCGAAATGCCAAAGAGATGCCTTCATCAACAATTGAGGAGTTCTCTGGATAAAGGACGAAAGTGCCCCAATAGCCCTTTCCATGTCCATGCTCAAGCGCTGCTTCGAAGTGCTTGCGATGAGATATCGACCAAAGAGGTGGTCCAAATGTGATTGTGGCAAAGGAAAAACCATATTCTTGACGCTCCGACTAGACCTCAGACAGGTATACGATTATCTCGTCGTCATGTCCGCTTGTATGGAAGAAAGATGGAGTAGGACTGGCCATACAAGCCTATCGAAAGATCCCTGAAAGAAAAAAAAAACGGAGTAAGGGTGGTGCTCATGTGTGCTTGTGCGTGCGTGCGTGCGTGCGTGCGTGCGTGCGTGTGTGTGTGTGTGTGTGTGTGTGTGTGTGTGTGCGTGTGCGTATGTATGGGGGGAGGGGGAAGATCTGGACCGTCATAAAAGCTATTTGAATGCTCCTGTATTTCTCGTCTGTATGAAGGAAGGGTTTTTTTAAAACCTAGAGATTACTTCGAATAAAACTTATCATTCAAGATGAAATTAACGACTGAAAGAATGGCTGGAATTTTTCTGATGGAGTGGACATGGAAAAGGGACCGATGTACATGAAAGGTTTCTGTCTGTTTTCTGGTGAATGCTGGGAATAATACAAGATGCAGACAAAGTCTGGGCAAACCGGAGTGAAAGAAACTAGATTTCAAATTATGAGCTATAACTCATGCACGAACCCGCACCCGCACATACCCACACAAGCATATCTCATCTTTCCTCGGTGCCAAAAAGCCCAGAAATATCCGGAAGCATTCTATGATTGTTTGGATTTTTTTTCCCAGCTCTAGAATTCGAAGGTCATCGTTGTCTTCTCGAAAAGGCATGGGATATCCCTTCCATCGTTGGGAAGAAGAGGGAGCCGTGAAACGACTGCCGATATGGAACAATGAGCAAATGTTATTAAAAGCAAACACGTCGACAAGCTACTGTGAGCGTTAGAAAAGAGAAGAGTAAAAAAAGAGCATGGGAAAGAAATGAAACAACTCGCTGCCCTTTCCCGGGATCAACTTCATCCATCATCGACAAGGACAAGATTATTCCGCACTGAGATACTCACTACGTACAAAGTAAAATGATAGCATGAATCTTTCCATTCGATATAAATGAGTTTAACGAACATGCAACGTTTAGATACGTATGCAAAATGCAATGGTTTCCGTCGAGAGATCAGAATCCCCTGACGTTGATGGAGCCCATCAATGTATCCGCTGCAGACTGGATCATTTGAGCAATGATGGAGACTCCAACCTTCACCTCATTCCAATCGGGATCACTCTCCAGCAGCAAGTCAACCAGATTCCCGAAGACTTCCCCTTTGTAGGAATCAGAACTGCTGGGTCTGTAGATCATGTGACGGTTCCCGCTGGGGAGCATCGTGTTGATGAAGACGCGTTCGACTGCCATCAATTCGTCGTTGAATCGCCTCACTTGGTATGGCTCATCCAAATCCAAGGACTCTCGATGCTCTCCGTGGAAGAATTCCGCAGCCGAGGTCAAATTGTCGATGGCACTCGACCACGAAACCAGTGATACGTTATGCTTCTCCAGCAGATTCCCGAATGTCTTCCAGAAGTCTTGGGATTGTCGACGGAGGAACTTGCCGTAGTCTCTGACATCGAATGGAATCAAGACGGAGTTGGTGTAGAGGTCTGTGAGTTCCACATATACCTGAGTGACAGCCTTCATGTAATGAAAACCTTGATCCAAGAGATAATCGACCAAGTGAAAAGTCTCGTAGAGAGAATGATACATAGGATAGTTCTTCTCTCCCCCTTTGTATGTGATATCGATGGAAGGTATTCCCAAGAAGTGGATGAATGGGGCATAGTCACTCCCGCTGCCCAAGTTCTCCACCAAAGGGAAATCCGAGTTCTCTGATGGGACGTTGTGGAGCCACGTGTCGAAGACGGTCGGTCTTCCATCCTTCACCTCCTCAGGGTTCGGATTTCTTACTTTCCTCGCTGTGGAATAAAGACTTTGAAATGACAGCGGACTTCCTGCGGCCTTCAGCGTCTTATTCCCCGAAATGGAGCCATCCACATTCAGGTTTATGACGGTCCGATCTGCCAACGCATTGGCGTATTCCTCCACCCATTCCGTGGACCCGATGAGACCGTACTCTTCGGCACCCCAGCTGCAAAAGAGCAGAGTCCGTCGAGGTGGATTCCCGGCCTTCGCGGCTTCGCCGTACAGCCGTGCGGCTTCGAGCAGCGATGCCGTGCCGCTCGACGGATCCACGGCCCCGAAGATCCATGCATCTCGGTGGTTCCCCAAAATCACGTAACGATCCGGTTCCACCGATCCGTGGAGCATTCCGATGACGTTGTGTATCGTCTTGACGCTGTTCTCGGTATGAACTTCCATCTTTACTTTCCAATCCGGTCGAACGAAGCCTGGTCCAAGTCGATAAGTGACGTTGAGAGCTCCTTGCCATCGAGACGGAGCTTCGGCTCCGGCAAGATTCTCCAAAAGCTTTTTTGCCTCACGGTACCCGATCGGTTGTGCGGGGATTCTCGGTAGCTCTGCTTCTGATTCTGGAATTCGGTACGTGCCTGGAACACTCGGTCGGAGGGGAGTAATAGGATCTCCATCGGTCCACTTCACCGTTCCACTTTGAACTCCCATATCTGGGAGATATATGCCGTCAGGATAAACAAGGGCGTCTCCGTGGGGTGCGTATTCCATCGGATCAGAATAAAAGATCACGCCGATCGCTCCATATTCCATCGCAAACTTGACGATGTTGGCTCTAAAGGACTTACCGTATCGAGCCAATACGATGTTTCCTTTCACCGAGATTCCTTCTGAGAGAAGGAATTCGAAATCATCCTTTCGTCCGTATCCGACGTAGACGAGATCTCCGATCGGTTGTCCAGGGGCCGAGTAGGCGTTGAAAGTGGGAAATACGCGGTGGTTGCTCTCCTCGGGTGCATATAGGGGTTTTTGATAGCCCAGGGTCGAGAAAACGATATCTCCTGCTTCGTCGAGAACGTAAACTTTGTTCGGCTTTTCTCGATCAGGATGCGAGAGGAGGACGTCGTACGGAACGATCTTCACGGAATCCAAGTGATATTCGAGGAACTTATCACGAACGTATCGAGCCGTGTCGAGTTCTTCTTCCGTTCCCGCCACATGGGGTTCTCGGGTGAGTTGTCGGAGGTGGGTGCGAAGGTTCTCGCTGGAGACTCCATCTGATAAGGGACTCTTTTCGCGGTCGTTCTTTCTGTTCCATTGACCGCTGTACGGGAGGCAGGAGTAGGTCAGGAGGAGCAGGTCGGCAAGGAGCACGATTTGGATCCCGGTGAGAGGCATGACTGATTTCGTAGTGCTTTGGGGGTGCTTCAAATTTTCCTTTATCTTTCACTCTCCCTCGCCTCCGATAAGCTCAAGGAGGGGAAATGTTCTTCAACTGTTAGGTTTTTTTTAATTATGAAATATGGAAGCAATCGATGTACTTGGTTTACACTCTAGCGTGACAAAAAGCGGGATCTAGATAATTAAACTATAATTGAGAAATTTGGTGTTCCTTGCTTTCTATGTGGGAGGTAGAATGGCCAAAAATGAATATAGTGCCTTGCTGCCATAAAGTTTATCACCGATTCTACGATTTCTGGAGTCGTATTCATAGAGAGTACGGAATACGCTTCCACGAATTTTTTTCCTATTGTGACTTTCTTGTTCTGACATGTCTGTCTTTTCCCTCGGCTGAGAGTTTTCTCCTATCGAAACATGCAAATTTCGTACAGTTGAAAATGTATCCTAATCCCGCTTCTCCACGATGCATCGTTTGCCAAAGTATATGACGGCATTCTCCAGCCACGACGGAAGAAACAAACGTGGCGTGGAACATTTCTTGAAAAGCCAATTCCATTCTGGATGGACTGGGCCTTGATGACACGACAATGGACAGATGCCGAAGGTTAGAGCATCCTTGAGCAACCCGGTGTAGGACGCGAAACTTACTACCCCATAGAAAACAAAACCGTAGTGAGTTTCGTGCGCTGAAACCACTAATATCGTAAAAACACGCGTGCGCAGGATTCATTAGTGTCGCACGAAAATGGCTACTGTGAGCTGAGACTGAAAAAATTAAGGTATAGGTTCGAATCACGATCGCTTTTCCAGTCATGCCCTCAAGGTCAGGGTGGAGGATTACCACTTCCTTGAAACCCTGCCCCAAGCTGTCAGATATTTATCGGTACATGAAGTCCTCGATTCACGTCGTCCCGATTAACGTCGTTTTGATATAACGTCGCTAACATATTAGGGAACAAATTTCCATATACGAGGTACTTTGCGTCATTCCAATAAAACGTCGTAAATCTTGGATTTCCTGTATATCATTTAGTTCAAGGGAAAATAGGTTTCGATTTATGTCGCTTTGTTTTACGTTGCGTTTTCTGGGAACACATCCACGACGTAAATCGAGGACTTACTGTACAAGAATTGAAACGCAAAAGGACAGGCGTAAAATGTACACTTGTACCAGATCCATGGTTCTCCTGTGAAGAAAACATCTCTCTGCCTGCAGAGAGATGTCTGACTATAGCTACGAGTCGATCGCGACGTACCTCCGCCATGGGTCCCCCTCGTCCATGAGGAACATGACTATGTGACGCCCGCGGCAGTAACTTGAAGTAATGGCATGAGATGCATGGAGAAGATCCGAGTGTGATGAGGACATTCAAGGACAAAGAGCGAGGTGTCCCCGTGAAAGATAGGGAAGCTACGATGCTGAGCAATTCAACTCTCCAGATAGAAAGTGAGAAGAAACAAAATATAGAGACATCAGCCTCCAATCCGATTGCAAATTGGAAAACAGCAACGACCTCTTGGTAGTCACAAACATAAAATATTCGAATAAGTATTTGTTCATAAAGGAGGCAAGGAATCTATCGTTGTGTATTTTCCACGATGTGATCATGTAATTCAAGACGTAAATCGCGTGGAGATGGGATTACAGTTTCACGGTCAGGATGTCAGATGCAGCATTTCGCAAGTACGCCCCGCAACCCTGTATTCGCCGCCACGAGCAGCCGCTCTCCCCATTGCCTACTATGGATCCGTCATCCACGAAAGCTGGTGGGGAAGTGGAAGTTTTACTTCAAAGAACGAGAGGACTAGACGCTCCGCTCAATATTAAGACAGCTGACTTACCCGAGAGGGGAACGGGGGGGGGGGGGTTGCGACGAGACTGATCAGCCAAGGGCATTGTGAAGTCCCTGGCAATACCCTGAGACTACCTCTCCCTGCGTAAGCACCTGCCATCGATATAGCGGGTGGCTCAAAAAAAAGTTCTGAACTTGATACGGCTGCAGACGGGACATCATGTTAAGCGTAGCCTTGAAATTTTAAGTGTCATACCCAATATAGGTAGGTGGCTTTAGGAAAATTTCAATGAAATTCCTTGCTCTGAACATGAGGAAGAGCTCTTTCCGTACAAGTCGTCAAATGAGCAAGTGTGCCAGTGCGTTTGCTGGCGTGCTGCCGAGGCCCACGATCTATGGAGTTCTCATGGAGTCATCAAGCAGTTATTTCATTGAGTTCAGGCGGGTTCTTTTGCAGTCTCGCTCTTTTGTCATCGCGCAGGAGACAAACTGTTTCGTAGTTTACAACCAATTTCAATGAAATTTTTGTTACATTACCTACAAACATTGCATGTAAAAGTCTGTAAATTTCCTGTCGATAACTCATATGGTACACCGTCTGCAGGCGTGTAAAGTTCGGAACTTTTTTGTGGGCCACCCGGTAGTACGTGTCCACGTAGTCAAGACTGTCCGCTTAGACCAGCGCCGTACCGAGGAGGCTGTGAGAGGTGTGCCGGCACAGGGCGCCAACTTGAGGGCAGTGGCGTAGCGAGGGGGGGCTGGGGGGGGGGGCTGAAGCCCCCCCCCCCCCGCCCCCAGGGGGGGGGGGGGGGGGGGGGGGCTTCAGCCCCCCCCCCCCCAAGTTTGGTTCAAGCCCCCCCAACTCTGGTCAGAATGCGTCCGCCCCACCCCGACGAGGAGAAGTTAGCGTTCCACTTAGCCCCCCCATTAACCCCCTCAATCTTCCGTTTAGCCCCCCATTGACGAAAACCTGGCTACGCCACTGCTTGATGGAGCACCGATTGGTTGCCGAAACATTACAATATATGAATGAAACTTTAAAATTTTCAAAGTAACCTGAATTTAATAAATTAAACATTAATATGTAATGTATCGTTGATGCTGGGAAACTGAAGAGGTATGGGGGGGGGAGCAGGATAGGCACAGGGCGTCAAATATCCTCGGTACGGCTCTGGTTTGGACCCGCTTTTATTGCGTTAAAGAGCAAAATATATTTAGAACTCAGAAACAATATAAAATGCTCTGAACAAGACTTCGGAAGCCTGCTCAATGCAAAAAACACGACTGTGTCCGAATGATTCAACTATTTGAGGGAATTGCTGGTCGCTGCTTTCAACACAGCGCCACTGATGGGAGAGCCAGGAATTGTGATTCAGATGACGATCGACACCCGGTCGTCGTCGTCGTCGTCGAACGAAAGTTTCCGAATTCTTAATATATTTTGCTCCTTGACGCAATAAACGTGGGTCTAAGTCAGCGGTGCGCAATCTTTTCCCCCTAAAGGACAAAATTGAGATTTCGGCTCATGTTCGAGGGGGTTCGAGGGCCTGCGGTCATCGAACATGAGCCGAAATAGGCCACATATAAATATGGATCTTGGGAGACTGGAGGCAACCAAAGGGCCACAAAAAATGTCTCCGCGGCCCGCAGGTCTAAGCGAAAGGTCGTGATTACGTGGACACATACAATTTCGATGGCAGAGGCTTACGCGGTGAAAGGGTGGGCTCAGGGCATTGCCACAGGCTTGGGGCCTGACGATGCCCTCGGCTGATCAGCCTCGCGCAAACCCCCCCCTCCCCTTCCTCCCATAATTCAGCTGTTTTAAAATTAAGCTTTCCCTTCCTATAATCCTGCATTTACCCTTGAGACTCGGGCAAAATTTCTTCACCGGACCATCGATGGTTTTCGTCGGCGCGCATGTAAGCCTTAGTTGGGCCATCACTGGCTTATGGTTGGCTTAAGCAGGCCCATGGTCGGGCATGTCTTGTTGGCCCTTCATCGGGTCAACTTTGGCCCATTGTTGGGAAATCGCACATGCACCAACCATAAGCCGACTTTTCACAATGGTGAAAAGATATAGGAAAAAAAAAACATGAACTGCATTATTCATCTTGGAGAGATAAGAATGAATTTTGCTTCTTCGTCTAGGAGAAATGAACGAGTAGTACCCTACCAGAGTACACTCCAATCACTCTCTTCCACTCATATGGGAATATCCCAAACAACTTCCCTTCCGGATGCTAAGGCATTCATGGAATCACATGGAAATGCAAGAGTATTAATCCTACAGCAGAAGGTTAGGCCCGCCCTACAAATAAGACGTTGCAAAGTCTCCAGACAGAGAAAAATAGATCGCGTAGGTTACCGCGGAAGGTAGAAGGATCCTCCCACGGACCTCCGGGCCGGAATTTCCTGGTTTCTTCCTGGACTAGATTACAACTTCAGAGAAATGTTTCAAGGAATTCAATTGTCTTCCTCTGAGAGCTATGTGAGAAACTATAGGGAACTGCGTCAAAGGGACAGGGGACTCATTCCAGTAGAATCCGAGAAGAGAGTCCCTTCTACGACCACTTTGGCTCCATCTCACGCCGGTTTTCGGAACCTTCTCAGCCACACTTGCAAGTTGGCCGGCCAATCATTCGCCGAAATTAAGCCAATTTCCTCAGCCCGACGATGAACCAGGGAAAATTTTTGACTGGGGAGATGGTCGTGGCAAAGTTGACAGTAATCCTTAAGTGGCTATGTACAGGGTTTTCCATAAGTCCCTTGATCCCCCCTTTTTTTCTTGTTTCAGGTGAATCATGGTTAGGATTTGTGTAGATACGAGTGACCGAGGCCCTTTCACGCTAGAAGTGCGTTTAGTGATGAGTTTTAGGGTGCATTAGCACCAACAAAGTGGAAAAAATTGGAATATCTCAGCAATGGTTGGACAGATTTGCATGAAATTTGAGAAAACGAAAAAATGTAATTTTTAAATACAAATATATCAGATGTCCGACAAATTTGCATAAGTTTGTATCTTATAATAGGTTGGGGTCAGAAAGTTCCAAAGTCATCACTACTGTAGATGAGAAGACGAAATGGTTAGATTAACAATGGTTGTCCAAGCCATTGTTAATCTAACCATTTAACCATTGTTAACCTGCTACTACACAAATGGGGAACTCGTAAGAATTGAACGTGTTCACCACGATTCTTGGATAGCGAAAGCACATTCGTGGCAGCAGGACGAAACTTAACGAGGAATTATCATTCCCAGTTCAAGTTCCCACACCCAACGCTTGCGTTTACGATCGCGCGTGAGCTTCCTTCACTCGCTGCAGCCTATGCGTCCAGACAGTTTCATTCGTTTTTGTTCTGAGCATTTGGAAGTCGGCCGTGGGGGATCCCCCGGCGTCTGAACATCCAGACCGTTCTTTAGCAGAAGTTACTTCGCGGAATTTCATGAAGTAGCCCGTGAATTGCCGGACTCGTCGTGTTTTGGCATGTGCTTTTCGGAGTCTCGGACACGGAAGACATCCGAAGCACACCTAGATATAGAGCCAGCTTTAGGTATGTGCCACATGTGCCCCCCCACAGGGCGCAAATTCACCAGGGGCGCCAAAACGTGTCAGAATGAATGAAGCCATAATGGATGCCACCCTCGATTTTACTACAGAGACTGGGAATGCCTTCCGTTTCGGCGTCTTTTTTGACGGTAGGAATTGACCGTTCTCCCCTTGGGGGGGGGGGGGGCCAACGTTGGGAGTCTCTTTGCACAGAGCGCCGAAATAGCTAAGGCCGGTCCTGCCTAGATAGAGCAGAACCAACGAGTGCTATTGAAATGAAGGGCTGAAAACTGGCTTATCTGCAGATAAGGTCCTTGAAGTGAAAGCTGTCTACGTGCATGAATCACTTTTCCTCGTGAGTTTTCCACCATGTATGCATCGTGATGAAGGAGAAAGGAAAGGAAAAAGTAAATTATGTGCACATCACATAGACCACTTTTCCGTTCCATAAAAAAAAACCGCCACCTACATAAAGTGGACCTCTCTACCTTTCCATACCTTGGAAAACATTTACCTTTTTTGCGGATTTGAATCACGAAACGGCTTTGAAATAATCAGGAACAGATGAATCTCAGTCATATTACGGACAAGTTTGGACGCGTCCCCATGCACAGGACTCGTTTTGCATAACCTCATGCTGCTTTAACAGTCCGGTTAACATATAACATGGTGAACAACGCGAGTATGAGTTCAGTTACTACATTTTATTGTATGCCTTAGCCCTTTCTTTTGTGATGCACTTATAAACGTCCACCACTTTAAGGAGATACCATCCTCAGTGTATGAATAATCCTCAGGAAATGTAAATGAATCAAGTAAAATAATGAAACATTCATCTCACCTCAATTAACTGCAAAGGTAAATGCGTGTGATTCATATCAATACCATTTTTCTTGAGACTGACAATAGCCTGAAATATACTCAACTCAGGGGGTACTGCCAGTTAAAATGAAACTCAGCAGCTAATAAGCTAATAACGCGAACCTTTCAATATTAGCCGATAAGACCGACAGGTTCACAGTGTTGCAAAGCCAAAATCTGAAGCTGACAAGGTCCGTTCCAGTCTTAAACTGGGCATGCAGCTCTTTTCGGTGATAGTTCTTCATTATTCCTGAGCTTCATTTCGATGCCTTAGTTTCTATGGCCGCCGAGTTCATCCACGTGGCAATTTGGATCTGCCGATTCAGCGGAGTCTGAAAGAACTTGATAGGAGACAGACGACCTGAGCATCGTTGAACAGATTTCACAAATGACTATCTATGGTCGGAATCGAGGAGTTTTTGTCACCCATTCTTGAGAGGACGGAACAGGATGAAGGACGGCAAACTTCCTTGATGACATCACTGGCTGTTCTGAAACGCGAGAGGGAGACATCCAAAACGTTGAGGGGCTATTCTACCTGTAGTCGTCCTCCCAGGAACGAGATCGCGACGTAAGGATCCAACCATGAGGAACGACTTGATAGTCACGTGAGCTTTGGTACACGTCGTGGGATTCGTTTTATAGTCAATCCTCAGTTGGAAGGCGGATTCACTTCGTGCTGAGTTGAATCTGGAATCGCACCGTAATAGGCATACCAACTACCCCAACGAATGAGATGGCACGATTTTTTTTGCAACAAAACGGGGATTTACGCTTTTTCCGCAATCTTTCGATTGCGAAAAAGCCTAAAAACGGAGCTTGACGAATATCGAGACGACCCATTCTAGCCTTGGAGGAACAGTGTTTCTTTGTGTATCTCCATAGATATGACAAAGAATGGGACGTCTCCCTGTCTGTTACTTCGAAAATTTTCATGCAAACCAAATTTCAGTAGCTATAATGAGGTGAAAAGGCATCATATTAGGATATCTAAGGATTTTCGGATTTACTATATTTCACCATAACTGATTATGATCTAGCTGAAGATGCCCTCAGATTGGAAGTCGTTTGCACATTATCTACGCCGAGATCTGTGGAAGTTGCTCTCGTTCCAGGCCTGAAACGCGTAGCCAAAGTGCCTTTCGGAAATCTATATCTACGCTATAACGTTATCCCCCTGAAAAACGGGTAACCGAGCCTTGGTGAATGCTCAAGGCCAGACGGACAATACGGATTGAGGAACGCATGCATTGATTCAGTGAGAAATTCCCAAGAGGGATAGTGTGCGCTAAGTGCTCTTATATTCTTAAAGCCCGAGTGAGTCATCTGCACGACTTCAATATTTTAAAGTCGTGCAGAAAGTGCCAAAACCATAACTCACAGCAACTTCTGAAAATCAGGGGAATCCATCACAATTTTGTTTCGTTATTTTTTTGCAGCATCTCAGCTTTCAAGTTCCTGTAATACATAGAGAGATCCACAGTGCAGCCACTCGGAGGCAGAGCACTCAACCTTTCCGTCATGTTAGCCACCAGATCTTCGAGATTCATCGTCCACACCTCAAAATCTCTCATGGCCCGATACACTTCCCGAAAAGGTGGTCTTTCGTCGCTGAAGAAAGTATTGGCCAGTCCATGCAGAATGCCGATCCCCTGCTGCCTGGCGACCTTGCACTCGTTCGCCGGAGCACTGCAGTGATCCCGTCGATAGTTCCACTTGCATGGGATCTTCATGGCGAACTGTGGGTAAAAATGGAGAAATATGTTCAATATATCCTGATCTCCTAAGGGAATCTGATTTTTGTATTTCCAGCAGAGTGCGGGCAAGTCGTCGAGGAAGTTGCTTCGTCGCAATCGGGTGAGGTTCATGAGGAGAACTCCGGTATTGAGACCTCGATCTGAATAGTGAGGAGTTTTCGAACGAGGACCGTATAAGCCGGTATGCCCCCCGGGTTCGCTCCATGGAATGACACCAAAGATGTTCGTATCGTTCATGCGGTGGAAATAGGACCAAAGCTCGTCCAGCGGGGATAAGACTATGGTGTCTACGTCCAAGTATATGACGGCGTCGACGTCCTCCAGCCACGACGAAAGGAACAAACGAGCCGTAGCACATTTCTTGAAAAGCCCCTTCCACTCCGGATGGAAAGGGCCTTCTGGGTACGACAGCGGATGGATTTCGAAGGTGACAGCATCCCTGAGCAGCCCAGGCAGAATTTTCTCGACTCGATTTCGGGCCATTTCATCCGTTACGAGGATCACGTGGATGGGCTGCTCGTGTTCGAAGACGAGGACACTTTTTAGCATCGTAAAAAGAATTTCTAAAACTTCACCGCACACCGTGACGGCCAGGACGATCGGCGATGCCTTCTCTCGAGTCAGAGTTGGGTACAGATGATATATTGTAAAGGGTATTCGGTACGAGTACAATAACAGAAGGGCAGATGTGACCGCAATGATGGTGACAAACGATAATCGAATCCAACACTCACGCCGCATGCTGTCGAGCCGTTCTCTCTCTCCACAGTTAGAATGTCGCTGATGTGTCGGCAAGGAGCTTCCCTTATCTTATCAGCGAGAATCTTGTGGAGTATTGCAAATCAGAGGTTTCCCCTGCAGAGACAAAGTTATTTTCCCTCTTGCAGTGAGATGTTGCTGCTTTCATTCTTTCGTTATTCTAACCAAATAAAAATCCAGCATGTAATTGACGCGTGTTGGAGCAACAGAGGTAGCTTAATTTAATTTTTGCAATTCCATCACTTTACATTGTAAAATGCTGTAATTGCAACGCTGTACTGATACATTGTAACGGGTGTCCGGCAAGAATTAAATAGAAAGCCAAGTGCGATAGTAACTATTGCGACAAACGGTAATCAAATCAAACACTCACGCCACATGATGAGTCATTTTCTCTCATCAGACATCAGAGAGTTACCCTTATCTAATCTGTGGGGTCCGAAAATCGGCAAATGACGAGGGAATTTACTATCTGCCTGCCCGAAGTTCTTTCTCCTCTTAGAGCGAGCAGCCGATGCAACTTGCATTCCCCTCTGTTCTTCTGCTACTCCAGCTACAGTGTGACACAAAAGTCACTTGACAAATGAGAAATAGCCCCCTTGCCTAAAATCTTTATTTCTGAACTTGAGGAGATGCTCAAAGTGTTCTCCGTGAACCACAGTGCTGTTTAACATAGCCCCGGAAGAAATCCGGGGGGAGTGAGTTCAAGTGATCGAGGGGGCCATGACACAGGTCCACCCCGTCCAATCCACTGATTGCCAAACAGGTTATTCAGTCAAGATGGCAGAGACTTAGGTCAAAATGGCCGAAAAGTTCATGACAGCGAATTGTAACGCGTATTTAGTGAACACCTACGAAGCAAAAGCAGATTTTTGACATAGTTGCTTAATTTCTCATTTGTCAAGTGACTTTTGTGTCACACTGTATTTTTACTAAGGGTTCTCATTCTTTTTTCTTCTGTTTCCGCCAAGAGGAAACGGAAGGCATTGAAGTTTATGCCGAGTTCACGGGATGAGACGAGACGGAAGCAGTGGTTAGCGGACGACCAGTCGGTGTGGCCCGACATGGAAATACCGTGTTCGGACATCCTTACTAACTAATGATGGCGCCCAATGTGGATTTTCATTCTCGAGGCATTCTCTCCTCCGTCCTCGTCGAGATGCCGAGAAACTCGAGACAGGCTCATAATCGGAGGAGCGTTGCACGTCCTCTCTGAAGTGATTCGCGAACGTTAGATAAGGCCCACAATCGGCCTGACATTATTCATCCTCGACGAGAAATCTCGTAAACACCGAGGATGAACCCAGGTTAGAAGAGTAGATAAGGTTGGGGCGAAAGCAAAGCCTCAGATAATGGCGGTTCTCGCCCTTGGGCAATTGACGTCACTGGTATACACCTGCCTCGACTGCTTCCTTCTTGCCCTTGGGTTACCCAGGTTAGAAGAGTAGATAAGGTTGGGGCGAAAGCAAAGCCTCAGATAATGGCGGTTCTCGCCCTAGGGCAATTGACGTCACTGGTATACACCTGCCTCGACTGCTTCCTTCTTGCCCTTGGGTTTCCACTAACGTTAAAAGATTTTTGGAGGCATAATATTCACGTTTCGTTACAAGTCGCCTTGCCACAAAAACCAAAATCAAAGGAAGGGAGTTTGTATGCTATAGTTATGGCAAATCACGTGATTTTTATTGGCACCATGAATATATTCCCCCTTACCACTTCAACAAAGGATCTTCTTTCATTTCTTCCTAACTTTTTGTCTTTCCTGACAGTAACTCAGCATTAGTAAAACGAATCCTGATGAACAGCCTTGTTCTCGCAAAACCTCTGGATACCCGATGGCAGGTTTGAAATTTCGTTTGGATTATCTCGGTGAAAGATGACACCAAACCGAGTTGTTTTGGGATCTGTCCACTTTAGGAATTCCAGGTTCATCTTCCATGCATTGTCCAACCATTCATCAGTGGGGTATGTGAGGCCCCCTCTTGATAGGCTCTTAATCCAGTCGGGTGCATTATAATATTTTCTCTTCTGCTCAGTACTGCCCAGGGATGAATCGACCGACCTGAGCTTATATGTAAGGTAACCAGCTGCATACCTAAAGCCTTCTTTGCTCGCATTAATGGCTTCTTTGGACTCAGTCTCCAATTCAAGATCTCCCTTTGATCCAAAAGCTTGAATGACTCCTTCAGAACTTGAGGATTCACCCTGTAGAACTTCAATGCGAGAAAAGAAACTTTCCAGGCAATCTAGGTTCACTCTTGCCGTAAGGATGAAGGTGAATCCCTCGGTTTCCTTCAAGTCGGCATAGAGCAGTCTCAGCGACCTTATCGAGATGAGGAATCCTGCCTGAAACGGCATCAAACTCTTCTTTCCGACAATTCTCACCGAAGAGCAGAAATTCTCCAAGGCCTTCAGGGCCCTCTCCTGCTTCTCAATCATCATTCCATAACCGCTTCTCATGGGATTTGGATCCTTCGGGAATCTCGAATTCATGACATCAAAGCCATCGTTGAGGATTTGGAAAGATTCTCCAAGGCCTTCAGGGCCCTCTCCTGCTTCTCAATCATCATTCCATAACCGCTTCTCATGGGATTTGGATCCTTCGGGAATCTCGAATTCATGACATCAAAGCCATTGTTGAGGATTTGGAAAGCAATCGCAGATTCCTCATCTCGTAGAAGAAACCGTAAAGCCTTCGCCGTGTGGTTTTGGAAAAGTTGCACTGCAAGTAGGACCTTCTGTCTAGCCATTGCTTGAACCGAGATATGGTCAGATGTCAGCTTTGGACAGAGTCGAAACTCACCGTTATCTACGTCCAAAATTTTCTGAATTTTCTTTTTGGGGCATATATTTCCACTCTGCAGGCGTAGCCCTGAGTCAAGGAAATGATTCCTCATCAGTGTGAGCATGTGAGGAATGTCTGCGAAAACGTGAACTCTTCGACGTGAATCATCTGAATGCTCGAAAAATGTTCTTGATGTGGTTGATGGCCAGGGATCCATGCAATTTCCTATTTGCACTTCCAAGACCTGATACCAAAGCATATACCCTCAGTCCTACACCTTCAATACATCCGATCACTTGGAATATCAATTCCTTTGAGAGGGTTGGATGATCCAACCCTGATGATTTTGATCCAACTTGGATCAAAATCATAATAGACAGGTTGCTTCCATTTTCCACATATTCCACGAGCGATAATGGCAAAGACGTTGACATGTGGACCTCTCACTTGATCATTTTTCTGGTCATAGCACAGCCGTCCGTCTACTTTCATTTCATCAAATGAAAGCACTGTGACTCTTTCCATGCTTGTCATGGTGGTTGCTTCAGCCGAAAGGATCTGTAAAGCTAAGGTGATCATTCCAGGCGGCGTTTGGATGCCTGAAAAATGCTTTCTCAGGATAGATGGAGCAGGGAGAGGATATTTCATGTGATCACGAAGAAATTCATATGCTTTCTTCGACAAGGATCTCAATACAACCGCATTGACGATTTCACTTTTATCCCACTTTGGACATCTCGACATACGGATAGACGATATCTGTCCATCACTGAAAACACCTTTGAGCTTGCAGGAAATTTCTTGTTCCTTCCTCAACTCCTCATCCATAAAGCCCAAGCGTTGCTGCATTTGTCTGTTTTCTTGAACCAGCTGCGAAATTTTCTCGTCCCTTTTCTTGAGTTCCTCAAGCAACGATCTCATAGCGGCGTCAATCTCCTCCTTTTCCGTCTCCAGCAGATTAATTTTTCTTCTTAGTTTTTCAATTTCTTCCTTGTAGCTCCCAAGGCCAGATCCAAGAGGGTGTCCTTTAGTCGATTGTTCATTTATCAGATCGTCAGTTGAAAGGAATTTTGGTGGTACCTGACATGAACTTTCATCCAATAAATCCCTCTTTCTCTTCAGATTTCTTCTTGCTTCCAATCGAGCTCCTCTTTCCCTGGTTCTCTGTTGGGGTTGGGATAGCAAACACTGAAGTTTGAGGCAAGGCACTGCATTCTCTTCCAAACAGCGCTTATTATTGGTTCCCAGCATTTCACTCTTCAAATCTCTGATGAAGTCTTCCTCATTGAAATGTTCAGAGCATATCCGTGCATTTTTCAGGGTTTACTGAAGGATCCGCACGTTTGCACCGGATCACCCAGGTATTTCTCAATCCAGGATCCTTTGGGAAACGATGAAAGGAAAGTTTCTTTCCATCGACTCAATGATTAGACGTGTTTTTGCAGGCAGCTACTGCACATGCGATTGGCATCTCTGAATATGAATCTGACAGCGCCACAATCAAACGATGCATTCATGTAAGTGCAGTTGAATGAAGGTGCACAAGAGCAATGTAATGTGGCAAGAAAATACTGACCAATGTGACATTTTTAACAGGCGAAATACATGAGAGAAAGATTTTCTCAGTCAACCGGGGATGTGTATACCAGTGACGTCATCGCCCCTCGAGACCCACCCCCCGCTGGGATGTAGCCCAACCTTCTACTCTTCTAACCTAGGGTTGAACCATTTCCCTAATAGGCCTAATTTGGCCGCGTAAGTCGAGGATTGAGATTATTTTTGAACGACAAAAGGTGGGCCCTGGCCTGACCTGGAGGCAGTCCGTGAGTTAGGTCTAGGGCCAACGTTAGTGTGTCCTGTAGGGAAAGGGAGGGGGGGGGGGGGTGTTAATGATAGGGGGAAAGCCTTTGAAAAGTGATTTTCACACTACTTCATACAGTTATTGTAGTAGCTGCGAGAACAGGACGAGTTTGAACCCCTTCCCAGTACATGATGAACTCCGTCAGGGTTGCGTTCTCTCTTTTCCTGCATTTCACGTACAGAGTGTTTACAAAGGCCCTTGATATTTATGTTCCCTTGTCTTTTGCAGTTATTCTATAGAGGAAGTGAACCATGACGGACACCAGTACATTTAACATCGAAGAGAGACTAGGTACGAGTGTCTGGGTGCATAAGATGAAGAGAAGTGGGAATGCAATGGCGGGTATTCGAAACCGATATTTTGGATGTGTGACTTCCTCAAGGGATCATGTAAACACAAATATCAAGGGACTTTGGAAACACCCTGTACAGCGAACCCTCGATATAGTGCCACTGTGGGTCATCGCCAACTTTGGCGCTATCACGCGCGTGGCTCAATATTGAACCGCAGTGTTCTAGTTACAGAAATATTCGAAGAAAAAATTGACTAAATAAAGACGACGCTTAAATTGCTATCTTTATGGTTTGGAGGTTTGGATGGCATGAGAGGACGAAAGAACCAGGGGACGGCCGGGAATTGAACCCGAACCTCCTGATTGTCCGGTCAGATGTGTTACTGATACACCACCAAACCGGTCTTGCATCTTCGAGCCATCCCTATCACAGCACTTAGCCTCTACGACATTCTATACATATCCTGTGTTATTCATTCCACGGGCAGGAGTCGCCTCCCGCGGTGACAACAAATACTTAGTCGTATCCAGTACTGGATAAGGGTTACAGCAATTATGATACTTGGCGCTATATCGAGGAGGATTTACGAGATAAAAGCAGTGACGGCTTGTGGACGAAAAATTTGTGGAAGCCAACCCATGATCTTGAAAACACGCAATATTTCACTCTGGTAATAATGGGAGCACGAAGCACGAAAGGTGTGCCTAGGTCAGTCTTTCCGCCTGATGAGTCGAATTTTTTTAAATGTCAGGTAGCATAAAAGAGGCAGAGCGAGGAAACGTTTCATATTGACAGTTTATATTAAATCTAAATAATGTAAAAGCAGAGCGAAAATTGAATCATCTATCGAACACCTGAGAGAGAGAGAGAGAGAGAGAGAGAGTAGAGGCGTATACAGGCCGAGAAAAAGAGTAGCGGTCTGAGGAATTTCCCGCCTAGCGAGTTTCAGAACTTCTCCTAAACAAAATCTCATCAAGCTAAATTTAGCGAATATTATGATTGTATATATACTGTCTTTTTCATCAACTGCAACTGCGTATATATTAATTTGCCATAGGAATTCGGATGACCGAACAGCTCTCTACTCAAGGCAATGGAGAAGTCATGCTAGCATTTGCTTACCCAATCATGCGCAATGCTGGCAATGAAACCGGCCTCCCTGCTCTTGTATACTGCATTGCTTGTGCTACGAGATACCTCTATGCTTTGTCTATGAGCCAGGGGAAGCCTCCAGGCTCTGGAGTCGCGAATGGGAGCATACGCAATTCAGGGCAGGAGTCAACTGCCAGAGACCGCTCTTCGCTCGTTTTGCGAGAATGAATCCAATGGTTCTCAGAGATTTATTTAAGATATTTGATACCTTGATATTTTCAAATTGTATGGTCAAGTTCCTCCTGAGAATTTTTGGGAAGACCGGGCCTCCCTTGCATCTCCCGACGAGCCGTCAGTGGGAATAAAAAAGAACATTTATGCAGATAGTAGTGTTGGCTAGCGAGGGTGGCGCTATAATGGCGATCGCTTATGGAGATTTATTTTCGGGATGTAAGATCCTTCTCTTTGCCGATGATGCCGTCCTTTTGGCCCTGTCTCGACAGAAGTTTCAGAGCGTGCTCGATCGGTTCGACCCGGAATATACTGTGACCGGGAGGAAATTGGGCGTCCCCAAAAACAGGTTATGGTCCTCTATAAGGCCTTGACACGAGGCTAGTCTTGTCTCGTGCATGCATCACTTGCTTCGCTCTAGCAAGTCTCGGCTAGTGCTTTCTTCCGCTCTAAGTCCTAGAAAGAAAATGTTCGAAATGTCCTAGAAGTCTTGTAAGCAAGTCGCACTCTGGTCGGGAAGACCCTGTAGGAACCAATTGGGATAAGGCTCATGGCCAGGGCCGGATTTAGGGGCAGGCGACCCAGGCGACCGCCTGGGGCATCGGGCTTGAGGAGGGGGCGCCATTTTCCCACTGACCGGCCCTGCTCATGCCATCCCCCGGCACTTTGTAGGAGCAGACGGACCTTTTGGTCTTTGTTTCTTAATGAAAATTGTTGGTCCGAAATGTGCATTCGAAGTTAAATCAAGGGAGAGATATTGCTCTCATATTAGACCCCTGATTGAGCAGTCGTGATACTCCTTCATCATGACATTCCACAGGCAAGGTCGCTCACGGAAGCCGGTAATAAGGGCCTCCATGGCTTCAACGGAGAGTTGTGGCGCCATGTCACCAAAATTATGCCGCAATTGTAGTTGCAGACCTCCCTGATATATTTTCGTAGATGTCAGTTTTCGCTCTTTTCGACTTCGTTTCACAGATGCTTGACAACTTTCGAGCAAGTGGAGGCAAGTCCTTGCTGGAGTCTAACTTGCTTCGTGTATACCCTATCTTGCTCCTTGTAAGCAAGGACTTACTAGCAAGAACTTGCCTCGTGTAGCAGGGCCTATAGAAGTCCTGTACGGTGAACCTGATATATTAGGGGGGCTCCACTAGAATGAGTGGAGAAGTTTAAGTAGATGTCAGGATGTCGAAATGAAGTTCTTACGGCGGATCGCCGGTGTAACGCATCGTGAGAGGATGCGGAGTGCCGCCATCCTTGAGAACCTCCAAGCCTCGGAGCTACTCATTCGGATAAAGAGCTCCCAAGCCCGCTGTTTTGGATACGTCTCTCGCAGCCTCTCAAGCAGAGCCGACCCTAGCTATTTCGGTGCCTGGTGCAAAGATGTTCCCAATGCCCAACCTTTCCTCTCCGAGGAGAAAGGGCCCTAGCGTCCAAAAAGACGCTGAAACCGAAGACATTTCCACTTTCTGAGGTAAAACTGAGGATGGCATCAATTATTGCTTCATTCATTCTGGCACCCCTGGTGAATTTACGCCCTGTGCGGGGGGAACACGTGCCACATGCCATAGGCCGGCCCTGCTCCCGAGAGACTCCCAAACAGAGTCTTCCAATCTAAAATGACCGGGAAAAGACCAGTCGGTAGGCCTCGTGCAAGATGGACGGACTATATTGCGAATCTTTCCCACCAGAGACTCGGTACACCACCTGCCGAACTTGGGTCAGTTGCCCAGGGTCGCGAGCACTGGAAGATGCTCCTCCACCTGCTCGAACCGCCCTTCTCCCCCATTAAGTTGGCATAAGCGGTTTCGAAAACGTGTGTACGTATGTTGTTGCATTGATCTAACCTGAGTCCTTGAGTTTCATTCAAGTAGCCTATCCCGTAAATCTTTGGATCGAGTTTTACTAACTTCTTATTTCTATTAAATATATTTTGACCCTTTAATTCAAATAATGACACTGGAGCCAGCAGTGCCAGCCTTAAAGGACTTCCCTCGAAGGACTCTTAGTGTCCTCAAGCGCCGAATTTTCTAGCGAATCAAGCAGTATCCGCATTCAAAATCTAATCGACAGTCACTGCGGCACTCTCTCGGATTGAAAAAAATGAAGAAGTCATCAAGACGGTGAAATCTGAAATGAAATGCCACCGATTCGATCCTTGCGGACGAGAGCCTCCGTGCGACCCAGTTGTTTCTCACGATCGTCCAAGGGATTGGAACCGCGGTGCCGACCGGAGTTCAAGGTCCCGGTGACCTGGACCCCAGACTAAATGTCTGCACAAACGATTACGAATCCACTCAGACGTGCTCGCCCAATTTCGCCGGGGAATGAGGGTTTGGGAACTGGCAGGAGCCTCGAGGAAAGACGAATGGACTTTCCCTTTCGTTCACGCGTCCCTGACCTTCATGGGACTTGCTGATCCAGAGACCCTTTTACAGATTTACGACTTGTCTTCTCCCCTCGGTCACCCAGATGGTATCTCAAACCTTTTGTCAGTAAAAGGCATGCTCTTTTTTTTTCTTCTTTTTTTCCCACTCCTTCCCATTCCTTTTGTACCCTCTGGAATGTCGATCTTCCGTCGTTGCGTCGTTCTCGTCCTCTCATCCGTGACGGGAAAAAGCCTTGCATCAGCTGCTTTCTTCCACCGGACGGTCTTGTTCCGTGAAAAAACTAACTCGGCGGGTAGTGAATGTGTGAAATGCCATGGGTGATCATTCAGTCTTAGGTCTATAGCTTCAAGAAGAGGTTAGACGACATGGGGGGGGGGGGAAATGAGCCGGGGGGAGGGGGCGGTAGAGTAATTTTATCCGTTTAAACCATGACACGGACCTGTGAGATTTATACCGGTGAATTTTTATTTCCTAAACCATTACAATAATTGATTTGTCGGTTTCTTACCCAGATATTCCATTAATATATTTAATGTTCTCTTCAAAAATCGAAATAATGCGTGTTCTTTTGGTAGTTGGTCCCATCGACCTGACCTCTGGAAACATTGGGCCATGCATCCTATGGTTAAACGGCCTTTGGTAAAGGTGCCGACAGACTTACTGGGGACTTGGGTCCAGAACTTGGTTTGGACTGTTGAGTTTGGACAAAAAGGGAGGCTACTAAAAATGATACGGTCCTGGATGTTCTGAGTTAAACTTTTCAGTAATTTCCGATAGTGGTCATTAACAGTTATGCATCGAATCTAATCCGCGTAAAAGAATTAAGGGAAAAATATCATACGTCATACGCCAAATATGCCATTTATACTATTAATATTAACAGAATGTCTGTCTGTCTGTCTGTCCCTGTCTAACCAAACTTTGCATGGCTTCCTCATTTGTTCTCCGGAGATGGTCATAGGCTAGGTGGCGTTTCAAAATTCTGACCCCCCGGGATACCTTATTTAGCACATATTTAGTACTTATTTGGCCGATTCACTACTACAGACCTCCCAAAGAAGTCAACATTTTTGGGGGGGGGGGGGGGCAGTACTAAATTGTAGAGGGACTCCATGTTACTTAATAAATTTCCGTTGCACCTCGCAGCGCAGCGCAGCTTAGTATGCCATATTATATTGATGCGGTGAAGTACCTCATCATCGTGGAAACAACTATTAATTCAACTGCGCCGGGGTGCCAATATTGTAACCAAGGTATATGAAGTGCCCCGGCATTTCCAGGGAAGGACGATTCTTATCCAGTCAGGAATTTATCCCCAGGCCAAGTGTGTTTATCTCCATACAGTCAGATGTTCCAAGCTTGGCCCACGTCCAGGAACCACACATGTACACGTGCGTCACGGCTTAACCTAAATGTCCGCGTTTTCTGTGACACGCAGTCTAATACGGTGAAGAGCAACCGCGGCCCACGGGCCGCACGTGGCCCGCGAGGTCCTGCTGTGCGGCCCGCGGGGCTTTGCCAACTGAATTTTTTTTTTCTTTCCTGTCATCTGCCATCCGGAGCAGAGCGAACGTGCGCTCAAGGATTCTGCTGCCCACTGCCGAAGAAACGGAAGCAATAAATAAAACATAAAATCGGTATTTCCGCCACGACTACAAATATCCTCTTACTTTCTTCTTGGTCAGTGTATCACTGCTCTCTTGAGTAAGCGGCGTGCTTAGTATTTTGCTCAATGAAAAGGTGTAAAAAAAATTCTAAATTAGTTCTTTGCATGCCATTAGCATCTACTATTTTAGTACTTGGTTTACTAAGCCAGGCTTAGGTTTATTTTGATACACAGCAGGCATGAAGCCTGTAATTCAGTATTTTAAAAAATACATGCGGCCCGCCGGGAACTTAAGAGGTTCACTTGCGGCCCGCAGTAAAAAAAAAAAAAAAAAATGTTTCTCAACGCTGATCTAATACATCTGTGGGCCAAGTGTGGCTCATGTGTATGGCAAGTCCGCGACAAGCAGAGCCACGATTGCATATCTACATGTGCAAGCATGGTATGCGTGTGCCACTCAATATATGTCCGCTTTTTCTGCGACAACCTAATCATAGTACTAACTAAGGTACGTCTCAGGGAGAGATCCATCCCCTCACGTTCGTTGAATTCATGTATACTCCACGAGTATTCACGAATTCAATTCCTAGTTACCTCATTTCGACCTTAGAGCGAAAAACCGGGAAGAACCCTAGGATTCTACTTTTCGGATGGTGCCATTCTAAAATCTACCCGAGCAAGAAATAGGTAATAGAAAACTTGCAGGGCAATGCAAGTGAAACGATTCATTCGAACAGAACCAAGCCAAGAGTGAAGTCATGATCCAACTTTCGTGAATGGATACTTGCTCTGGGTTTCAGACCGACACGCAGCGGCGGCTCGTGATATTTGGCGCTCGTGGTTCCTCCCCCTGCCTACCTCCCCATCACCCTATGGAGAGGGTGATAGGGAGGCAGGGGAGGGCGCACTGCCTCCCCCGTTGTCCGTTCGAATTGTACCGCGCCTTCCAAGAAAAATGAGGGAAATTGGCCCGTGGCCATCGCCTCTCCGTGATATCTCAATCGACTCGTTGGGGATTCACCCTGCCATCGTCTTGCAGATGAAAGTCCTGATCTATTCTTGACTTCAAATAGCTGCTGCTTAAGGGAAGTAATCCTTTGGAATCTATCCCGCCCACTTGCATATCACGTTGATTATTCCGACACGAAAGAAGAAGACTGCTGACTGGACCGAGAAAAGCAATTAATCGTGACAGACGCCTTTCCTCCTCTCGCCTCTCCTCGATCGTCTCATTCGTAAAAGGGGAAAATCCGTTCCTCCCCGGTGTGGGAAAAACCCGCATATCTCACGTGATGATCGTGGCACGGCGACGGTCGGTTGCAGAGGGCCAACTTGCCCTCCAGGGTTTCATTTCCCTTCTTCGTCACGCGGGGGAAACCAATATAACAACCCGTCCTCATGTTTTATGCATGAAGGTGGAGGCCCCCTCCCTCTTTTCGGGGATTCCCCTCCCCTGCAGACCTTCATCAAAATTCAAGGACAGCCCTCTCCTCGCGCCCCGCTTCGACCACGCAAAATTCCCCCGGAAAACCCAAATTTCGTCGACGATGATGCTCTCTCAGGTTCCGCCCCCCCCCCCTCCCCCCCCCCCCCCCCCTCCCGAGTTCTTGTTCATCTCGAGATAGGCGACGGTGCACAGTTCCCCTCAGAGCGTGGTGACCCTTCACCATCAGCCGCTTCTTGCAAATAACTTCCAATTTACGTAAGTTCCCTAGACGACTATCGCTCTCGACGGTCGTGACGATTCGTTGCATACACCTTGAAGGCAAATATAAGTTCAATCCACATGGGCTCATGCATCTAGCCGAGTCGTTTCTTCGGTACGTACTTTTTGATCCAAAAAAAATTTGTGGAATTCTTCAGAAGCGAATTTGTCTGAAGTGTGAGCTTCCCAATCGAAGATAGATTGCACGTAAAAGCGTCTGCATCGATTTCCATCAATACATCAAAGCCGTATACAATGAAGAAGCGTTTTAGATCAGACGAGAACGGAGAATTAATGCTCTATGGAGATCGACAATATTTCAAAGCGCTCTTAGAGACCAATGTCCAAGTAAAATAGATTCGCGGGAGCTTTGACTTTCGTCACAAGGTTAATAGAATAATAAAGAGTTATGTTTCTATTAAATTCTTAATTTAAAAAAATGCATGATCCTTCGCTAAAAGTTGCATTGCGACACTTTCTTACGGTACTGTAAGTTGGGGTGACTTGTAACGGTGCAGTGACTTGGAGATTTTTTTGTGCAAATTTATGCTAATGCAAATGATATACAGGGTAGGATAGCAAAGTTCACCCTTATTAATTTGATCGCTTCATGTAAAATAATTGAGACGCGCTCATGCAATTGAAAAGTGAATAGCGCGACTCTTCCCTGATCGAATGCATTTCATTTCGAAGACATACGACAAATAGCTTTTTTGCAACTCTGCGAGGTTGAAAATCGTTACTACAACATAATTGGGATTTTAAAAAAAGTGATAATTACGAATGTAGATGCTTGCCAAACGAATACGAAACAAATTGTTGAAGCAAATTCCGCTCGATCCGTGATCCACTCCGGGATTCCTTGCTGGATTTCGCTTGCCGCCCTGTAACACTCGGACTTATTTCGCACTGGAGATGGAAAACGCGAGCGAAA
This sequence comes from Darwinula stevensoni, assembly GCA_905338385.1. Taxonomy (NCBI): domain Eukaryota; kingdom Metazoa; phylum Arthropoda; class Ostracoda; order Podocopida; family Darwinulidae; genus Darwinula; species Darwinula stevensoni. The sequence goes on from CAJPEV010000498.1 coordinate 40,886, forward strand.
ACGCGGCGAAGCGCTTCCCGAGGCGCTGGCCGGTGGAAGTCGATCGGGTGAGCGTGGGGTCTGTTGTGGGTCTGTTGAGGGTCTGTTGAGGGTCTGTTGAGGGTCTGTTGAGGGTCTGTCGAGGGTCTATCGAGGGGCGATTCGAGGTGTCTTCGTTGGGGGTCTGAGGGGGCATTTCTCGGGAGTCGATGTCTCCTGGCTTTTTTTTAAATTTTATTATTATGTTTTAATCCGTCTCTTCTATCTCTCTCTCGGGCGTCCGCAGAGCCCGAGTTCCCACCTCCGATCTCTCGCAATGAGGTTTCAGAGACTGTACGAGGCATATCGCAATATCGCAGAACAGATTCGCGAGTATGGAAAGTACTCCAGTCGCAACCAAATCGGAGCACTTTTTTTTTCCTGCTCTGCTCGATTCCTGCTGAAAACATTAGGAAAAACTGACTCTGGATGCCCTCGTAGCTCATGAAGTTGCAGACCAATGTGTTTATACTGTAATCTTGAGGGAAAAACCATTTTCTCTTGATGTACTTTTTGAAAAACTGAATGCAAAATACTATTACAATCATAATCAGTTAATGACGTACCGAATACTAAATATTTATTTATTTATTTATTTATTTATTTATTTATTTATTCATGAGGTCGACATTCAACGACAGCGAAAGGAGAGAAAACGAAATGCAAAGAAAAGGGAAATCCCTACAACGAAACCTGCAATGTTAAGACGCGGGTCGTCAAATTCTGCAACTTAACTGTGCAAAACATATTCCTTGTGAAGCTACATTTAGTTTATATTGACGTCAGTGACGAATGAAATGCACTTATTTGAGATAGCTGGACTGAATCCCTTGGGCGTTAAGAAAAGGTAAGTTTCGCGCGGATTAAGAAAGTTCGAACACGTTAGGGGTGACATGTAGGTCTACGTATTATCGTTACTCTGGCGAATGATATCTCGTAATTTTCAAGCAATTTTGATCTCCATGGGAATCTATTTCCGATTCCGCAACACCCTGCAATACAAGGTGAATCTGCAGAAATGGCCTCGTGCCGGACTTCGGCTTTGAAACTGTCCTCTCACGGACTCTCATGGACACGCCATTGCCTCACTAATTGTTTTCCGTGTCTTCTGCAGCACAGGGCGGCGTCGCAGTCAGAGACACCATGGAGACGACAGCTTTCGGGTCGAACAGCACCGCCGACGACTCGGGCGAGCGCGGAGGCCTCGCAAATCCGAGACCCGCGGTGTTGGCGCTTCCTCTTGCGCTCGGGACGTATCAACTGACCCACTTCGCCATGAAACGCTGGTTAGAGCCGTTGGGATGGAAAGTCATGAGTCCTCTCATCCCACCCGAGCAAAAGCGCGACTGTGCGGCCAAGTTCGCCGAACGGGCATGGGAACTGATCGTGTACGTGATTCTTTTCGTCTGGGACGCGGTGGTTCTCTGGGACAAGCCGTGGATGTGGGACGTCACCCTCACCTGGGACGGATTCCCTCATCATCCCGTGGAACGCGACGTCTGGTGGCTCTACATGGCGCACGTCGTCGCGAGCGTTTGGTTTCTGGTCGCTGTGCTCGTCCACACCGGGAAGAGGAAATGGCCCTTGTTCTTCCATCACTGCATCGTCTTGGTCGCCGTCTATATCGGCTGGTTCGCGAACGGCTGTCGGTTCGCGTGTCTCATGTTCGCACTGTACGAGGTCTCCGACGTTTTCCTCGTTGCGGCTCTCTCGTTTCACGAACTGGGACGGAAATTCTGCAGGAACATCATATTCGCTCTCACGTTGACTGTCTTCGTTCCCAGCAGAGTTCTTGTCATACCGATCATAACAGTTCGTGGTCTCTTGAGTGTGAAAGTCATCACGGGAGTCATGTATGCAATTTCGTTCTTTCTCTTTGTATTGACTGGATTAAGCATCTATTGGGCTAGAGGCATGTATTCCGTACTCAAGAGATCCAAATTGCCCAGCTTGCCATGCTTCACCGACTTGCTAAATTTCATCCTTCAACCTATGGAGCCTAAGCTACGAAAACAACTAAAGATTCTCTTGAAACGAACATGATTTTATTCTTTGTTTTTGTTTTTTTTTTAAGCTTGTGTATGTATCTCAATATTTTTTTATTACTATTTTGCACTGATTTTTTTAAATATTCAAGTTTGAAATTTTATACACTATGAATCTGTATGCATGGCATGCACAATGTTCAGGAATGCATGTATGATGATCACGTGATGAAGGGACGTTTCCAGGAAATGAATTTCTGAATCCACCCGAGGGACGTCATGGATGCAATCACCGTGACTGACCCTTTCCACGAGAAAATGGTGTGCAATCCGAGTTGAAGTTGACCCCCTGGTAATTTTCTTTTCAAACGCAACATCTTAAAAAAAAGCAATTTCATGCCCTTCCGGGACGGAGAGTGGACGATGCGAACCAAGTGAGTCAGCAACGGTCAAGCTCAATTGTTTTCGCAACTTGCAATCTCCAATTAGCAAGCAAAAAATTGGGGTCCCACACGTGCCCAGGACGTGACGCGTCCATGGAATATTTGTTGCCTTAAGAATGGCTTACTTCTTGTTAATGCTCAGCTTCGGCTCCCATTCCGAGTCCGTTATCGTTTCTAGGATCATTCTAATATGCTGTTCGCTGAACGTCGCGTTCCTTATCCCTGCAATAATCGAATTTCATGCTGTGTACATATCTGAGAGTCAATCGGACGTGTATGATACTTTATTTTTAAGATCCTCGGTAAACACAACCCCAAGTGCTGGTATGATTTTATGGCTTTATGAGTCTACAGCTACCGATTTCCAAAGAAAGAGCTGTGAATGGTACAGTGTATAATATGTTTTGTGTCATTCTGAAACAATCCTTTTCACTGGAAAATAAAAATATTTTTTTGTCATTCATATGATTTCCTCTACATACTTCCTTTCTTCGCTCTCCTCCATTGTCTCCTATGGATCCGTCAACCGCCAGGGCTGGAAGGGAAGTGGATGTTTTCGTGGAAGACTGGCACCCCGACCCAGGCGGAAAGCTGCGTGTGCGCATTGGATTGGGTTGTCCGGTCGCTATGGTTACTACAGACAGACGGAATGAAAAAAAACTAGAGAGTACCAGCCCAGATACAGATCTGGCATTCCACTGGCCCCTGTACCACTGGAATTATTCGAAAGCATCGATAAAATCGACAACACAATCAGATATACCTGTAGATTATCAGCATGAAAGCATCACTTGACAAAAGAATTCAAGGGACGAAGAGCGGGAGAATCCACACTGGCAACAATACAAAGGAGAATAGGGCGTCGAAGTAGAAGGTGTCCATGCGGAAGGAAACACAGAGTGAACGAGAATGGAACTAACGCAGAGAGCGGGAATCTTCCCAGGAAGGCTCTTCCGTTCGGGAGAGGATATATTGAGGAGGAAGGTGGTGACGAAGAGCAACGCAGACAGGGGGGCGAGTACGAAAGAGTCCAAGAGAGTCTCCGTCGGTAACTTCAAAGGCGATGGGTTTCATTGCCCCGAAGACGTCCCTGGTGTAGGGCATATGCAATAAATGTCTCGGTAGGTATACCGTGGCTCAATACCACAGTATACCGGTGATACTGGCGAGGAGCGGGGGGAGGGGGAGTTGCTTCAGCTACGAACTTCCAGAAAAAAGCCCGCGAAGAGAGTGAGTCTTTCTGTTGTGATGGCGTGAAGCTAGTCGTGCACGGTATAATGGAATAATACCGCGATTAAACCCAAGTATTAATAGCATGTAGGTGGTGGCCCACTACCTACATTTGGAGAAAAGAGCTGGTGGCCCACTTCATTGGGTTGTGGGCCACCAGGTACATGTCCCACTTGCCAGCACTGGCCCGCCACTTTCCGGGCCGCTAAAGGGCCAGCACATTACCAGTTTGTTCGTTTGTGGTGTACCACCAGCTGGGAAGGGTCCTAATGCCTTTATGTATATCCTGAAATCATCCTAGGAAGAAGCTGAATTAATTAATACAAGCCTTAAAACGTGCATCTGAAGATATCTGCATAAAATTCTTCTAAATCGACTCCTACTAAGAAAAAATGTTATCATTGGCAGGACCATATGCCTCAGCATATGGTCCTGTCAATGATAACATTTTTTCTTGGTTCGCCTTGTAACCTTGTGAGCAAGACGGCCTGATAGTAAATGTGTTGAGAAGAGAAAGAAGAAATAAAAAAGATTTGAGGATGGACAAGGTGCGACATACTTGAAGAGAAGGAACTGAAAACCATGGCAGATGTTTCCAGAAAGTCGGGTGTTTCTTCCGAACGCATTCCCATGAGGCCTGAAGTCGATAGGAATGTGACTGGCCGAATTTCCGAGTTATCTCAACACCTCATCAATAAGTCATTTGAATTGCTTCAAGAATGATTCTCTTTAAGTCGCATACATGACTGTCATTGAGAAATTCGAATGATGCTCGATCATATGATTTATTATTTATGTTTCTCTGGAGATGCGAGATATCGTCAGAAACAGGCTAAAGCATCGACGAGATGTTCCCTTGAGGCTGATGCATGGACCACTGCAGTGATGATACAATAAAGAATCATCACCTCGTCCTTCTGCAGAAAGAGATGTCAGCCTAGTTAAGGAGAGTGAGTGCAAGAGGGCAAGTCACTGAGTTCGGAAACACCGTCGAAGATGGACCGGAATTATTAGAAAATGGTATCCAACGAACAATAGAGGATGGTAGAAAATGAGATTGAGACAAGACAATACGAGACTAAGTTATCGGAGTAGTGAATTCGGACTTACTGGTGGGAGCAGTGAGTTGAAAATTGTCAATGATAATTTCAAGAAAATGAAATTAGAGAGGGTACATTTTGATTGTATGTTCAACAAATCATGCGAAAAGGCTGTACTATCGACACTTCCTTGAAAGTATATACTGACTGTCTACAATTTAGGCTTTCATAAAATAACTGAGATAGAACTGGCTCGTCGCTTCTGACTTCTCTTTGATTATTACTCATGTTCCTGGTCTTCCAGTGTCCAGTAACAAAACCATAAAAGGGTTTAGTTTTTCGTGCCAAAAATTGTCGCAGCCAGGGATCTATATACAGTAGTTTGGTGAATGATTCTCAGAACGATCTGCGGCAAAACCCAGGTAAGTTTGGCAGATAACAAGAAAGGTTGTATCTACGGTCTTTAATTAGGTTTCACCCAAGACATGAAAAACGAAAAATTTGAAAAGGCCCCAACGGCTCTGACAAGCCCTAGTTAGTCGTAACACAACTAAAAGTAGGAATGTTTGCTGGAATTTTGGCTATGCTCGAGGGAAATACATGAAAGGAACAATATTGTGATCTATGAGGTAACATTTATTTTGACATCGCCGAAGCAACGAAGCAACTGGAACAACGGGGGAAGCGAGATTCAGTCACAGAGTTGAGAGAGGGCAGCAACTCCCCGCATGACCCAATGGCTAGGAGGAAGATCCGTTGGGAGTGTAATGTACAAGACAAAGTTCGTGGAATGCCCCGTCGTCGATAATGTCCCCCGCCTCGCCGACGTCTTGTACACCGGGCATTCGTACGATGGCGTCTCCACTATTTCTGCCTACGGACAAGCAAGCGGATACTACAGTACAATTTGCCGTCGATGTGGCGATTTTTTAGTTAGTGCTGCTTGCGCTTTCCGAGTTAGTCTTGGTTACTATTTTTTGGCTGTTGAACATGTGCGCCTCTCAATTATAGAAGTACCTTACTGCAATGGCCCATTTTCTGTTTGATTAGTTGGATGCACGGCAGCCTTTGAGTTTCCTCACATATGCAAGTTACTAGTGAGTTTAAACTCAACATTATGCGAAGCTTGCTGACTCGAAATGGCTCAAAGAAAAGAAAAAGGCAAGTAAAACTCACAACTGGCTCGATCTTATTCCATGGCCAATGCCCCGATCCATCACAATCCAGAACTCGAATGTGCATAATTTTTCGTTTGCTATGGAACTAAATAGCTGTTATACGGTTACATCCACATCTTACCTTCTTGCAAGGAAGCAGAGTGATGACTGGAAGAGGATCATGAAGGACTTTTTGAAAGGGCTCCGCAAGTTTCCTCAACTTCCTGTCCCAACGGGCTCCTTCCAAATGTAAACCCTGTCCAAATGCATTTTTTTTTCAAGATTTGTCTCAATTTGAACCGAGGTATCAAAACGTATGAAGATCTTTGAGAACCTCCCTGGAATCCCTGATAAGAGGAGTCAGTTGTTGAACTAAACTTTAGCATTAGCTGATAGCTTTCTACTTGCCCATTCCTGCAAATTTTCATCCAGCCAATACAATTTTAAAAAATATTTATTGCCTGACTCAGCTATACTCAACTACATATGGTTGTGTAGGCAAAGAAAGAGCGAAACTAAATTGTGACCTGTTTTTTGAAAATATAAAATTGTATAAAGGGGGAGGGGAGGGAAATTCCTTCTGCTTAGGCAAAATTAATCTGAAGCGGTATAATACAAAATCAAACCCTTCTACCCATTGAACATTCTTCATATCGCCAAGAAAACAGAATTTCGCAATCACATTGAGACGCCCTTCAAGAAATTGAGCTGTAGTGCAACGTCTCGACTCACCTGGACGTAAGCACCATCCTCCAACTTCGTGGCATAAATGAAACACGTGGGAATCCTCCGTAATCGAGTTCAGAGCATTGAAAACAAAAGCATACAGGAGAAGGGATAATTACCCTTTTGATCGAGGGATTCTCTGCTGGGGCCGTGAGACGAGCCTCATGAGATGTCACGTGAAAGGTGAAGCTCAATTGATCGATTGGAATGCAGTATTTTCGAGCGAAGTTTTGCAATACCCCTGTCAAGAAACTCTGAGTGAAGAAGAAACCCGAAAACCAAAAAATCTTCGGTATCCCACCTTCTATCCAATTTCGGAAGAATTGGCATCTGAAAAAGAAAGAAATTGAAATCGTCATCTTGACGCAAATGAAGCAGCTGAGAAAAAGAGAAAGAAATGAGTGCAGTCCTGATCCTACGGTTCCAGGGTATTACTGGGGTTGGAAATTTTTTTTGTTGCTGCAAAGATGATGTAAATTTGAAATTAACAGCAACATGTTCTCAGTCATAAATTTTCAGACTTCCTGAGAGTACTTTTCTACGACAACTACTCGAAACCTCTGAATTTCAAGACAGTTTGCGGGAATGCCCTCAAATAAGTTCATATTCAGATGTGGCGAAATTTAGGGCAAGGTTTAACTTAATTCACCGCCTTTACAGCGGTCGTGGTCGAACTTTATACTGTGCACTACATTGAAGTCTTACTTGTGACCGATGCTGGTTACTTTGAAACTTCACAATTACGGACGGACCACAATTTGACAGATCGGTCTAAAATGCGGTTTGCGTCACGTGCATGAAAAAATCCATAACATTGAGCTGTGAGTAAAATAATATATTTTAATTCTTGTCAGATGACAGTGACAAAAAGCATCGGCCTCAATATCATTAGGTAGCCAAGTCTATCTTAATAACTTTCTATGCACGAAACATCAATTTTAGTGAGAATTGAAGGGCATGCTAAAACCATCTGGTAATAACTTGTCTTCCCAAGCTTCAGGAAGGGAAAGTGAATATTCTAGTGACCGTCCAATTGAAAACTAGGAGAAGTGATAGGTGCATATAGATCAGTTATTCACTTATAGAAATGCCACAAACTGCTCTCCTCAATGAAAGGAAAGGGGATCTTAGTACATTTAATCGAGTATTTCGTTTTATCTGAATTGTTTTGGTTTCTTTTTTTTGTGCAGTATGAAGGCCTGCCAGGAGAATGTCAATGAAAAGAAAGTACCGAGTTTTTTTTCCCTGGAATGTCTTCATACTAAAACATTTTAAGCTGCAAGAGAATGTCTCCTCCCTTTTGGCTGTAATGGTGATAACAGCCAATATTCTACACCACATCTTCTCTTGTGGCTAATACCACCTGATCGAGTCTGAGTGGATCTCGTACTCCAATGCAAGTGTTCAATGAACAAATCTATTGGTGATATTTTCTTAATCGATTGAAAATGTTCAATCGATTAAGAAAATTTTCAAATACACCTCGGTTGACTAATACGTGGCTATAAAGATGTGATAACCTTCGAACAAGATCACTGATGTAAGATCCCAATGGCTTGAGAGAAGGGTAAGACTTCCTTTGCCAGGCCAGTGGTACTCTCCCGACGAGGAGGGAATTGAACACTTCCTCCAGGTCAGATGACATCAGCACAAGCCCTTTGATGGCCCGACATAATTCTTCTAAACTTGCTCGGATTGTCGCCAGGAGACGGTTGTACCTGGTCACCTCCTGGAAAGATATACTATTGCCAATCATGGTTCCGTCTTTCAAGAAACTTTTTACTCTCACTAATTTGACGAGAATGTTCTTGGTGTAAACCTCCATCGAAGATGACACTGTCACCTTCAGATTTTGTGGAGTCATCGAATAAACACTCGTCAGGCTGTGGCTCCCAGCACCATGCCAGTCCCATCCGACAAAGTATGATAATATTACTGCAAGATATACAGGGTCAATACCCTCTCTGAATTATTGGACTAGGCACTTCCTTGAACTGCTTCACATGCCAGTTAGAGGAAGCAAGAACCAGCGTTCTAGAAAAACGGTCCTTTTATGGGGGTTCACCACATGTGCCATGACCGCACGCATCTTTAAGCTTCTCCTGCGGTGCCACAACAAACTATCGCAACTATGGCGAAAGACAGCCTCCAACAGAAAAAAAAAACGGAATTACTTGCCGGGCTACTTTCAAGTGGGACACCCTGTACTTCGTCATTGAGAAAGTGCACAGAACGCAATCTCAACATCGGCAGTAATACGCAGAAAATAATAAAAGTGACTGAAGGGCATGCGAAGGGTGAAAAATGAGTGTGCATGTACTGGAGGTGCATGCTCAGCAGTACTTCTTCATCCCCTTCCAGGAGAATCGCGTAGTACTCGTAAGAGTGTGCAGGCTCTTCATGTATCAGATATACTGTACTATCAAGTGCGTGCATATGCGCTTTGTCGAGGGATGCATTAGTCCTGTCACCTGAAAGTCTCTTGAAGTCGATACACCCTACTTTCAAATTCACCCAAACTTACTCTGAAACTTCTTTCAACTTTCTTGATTGCAAGGTACTCATATCCAATGGGAAGGTATCGACTGACCTTTTCTCAAACCCAACTGATTCTCTTCCATATCTTCACTTCCAGTCCTCTCTCTTATAATAAAAAAACTATCTCCCTTATAGTCTTGCAATTCGCCTACGTCGCATTAGCTCTGAAGCATCTACTTTCTTGATGAGCTTAGAGGAACCAAAAGGTTTTCTTCTCATAAGTGCTTACGCTTCAACCCTAAAACTAAAAGCATTCGTAATTTAATTCATGTGAAATTCTAGGAATTTGAAAATTTTCGATGGTTTTAAGGAGCTGTTCCTCAACCCACCCTTAATAGCCTCTAAGGTACAGATGAACCTCAAATTCGTTCACTCGTCATTAAAACCTATTACTGACGCCCCACCCACCCTCGGTTTAAACTTTCGCAATTCTCCCAAGTGTCCCATTCACACTTACGCTCCTCAAGCTACAATCTTTCCCTCTTTGGTCACTAATGCCACTAGCCATCAGTAGTCGGAAAGAGCCACCATAGTGTTATGAAAGAATCTGTCCCGGAACTTTTTGATCAGACCTCTTATGTTCGCTTGACACAAGACGAGCAACGTACCTTTCAGTCTTCGAGGGAACGCGAGTATAACATAAAACTTCGTGGACTCCATGTTCTAGTTGAGGGGGGGGTTACTAATATTGGGTGTTGTGCGTGAGAGCGAGCGTAAATTACGAAATTTCCGATGAATGGACTCTCCACAAGTCCAATACACAGGTAATGAGTAAAACATTGGGAGCAGAATGTGAACATCACCTGTTTGAGGACAGTGTTCATGGATTCAGAGTACGTGATGGGGAAGGATGCTTCGACTTCTTTGATGTTGAATTCAATGGGTAGTTTGACCAAAATATCCGTGGCAAGTTCTAGGGCCACAGCCGATGGGGACTTTTGACCTTTGCTCCGACCTATTTCCAGCCGCTGAGGTTGAGTCAGCAGAAGCCCATTCAACAGCTGTGAAACAAACAAAGGGTGGAAAGGGAAGTTATTAGACTTTACCCATTCGGTAGTCTTCTTCTGTCATTATGGTTACATGTCAATTGTATTGTGATGCTCGCGAGGCTCTGATGATACCAGACACTGACGCGTCACTAAGCTGAGAAGTATGGTGAGGATGCATAATAACCTTTAATAACCTTTTCTTACATGAATACCGGGCTTTTAATTCCAAATGTTTCTATTGAGAGCGGAAAAAATATCCTTTCAGTATTTTCTAATGATTTGAAAGATGAAGAGGAAGTTGAAGCGAAAGCAATAGAAAAGGGCAGGATGGAACCTTCCATATCTCATGATAACCAGTACCTGATCTGTTTCTTGATTGTCCTTGGTTATTTCAGCGTTTTGATGGAGACCGAAGACGTCGGGCTTCGACGAAAGAGGAAGAGATCGGATATACCTCAGATATCCATCGTAATCTTCGGAATCGGGGCAGTAGTAAGTACCTTCACCTGCCAAGTCGTACCTGTAATGGAATATAGTGATTGCATGAGAAGAAATTGCTCATAGCTAAGTATCATCTACAGTGCTAGCCAAAAGTCTCTCCCCACACCTCAGAAAGTTCTAGAACATTCTGGAACTTCCATGAGACCACTAGCATCGCTAGCCAGCCGTTCCTCGAGAAGGGAGGTCGAGGAATGGCTGGCTAGCGATGCTAAGAAGAACCCTAAGGCAGTATGCTAGTGGTAGGTGTCAACGGTCGATCGGGCCGCTAATGAACGAAAAGAAGGAGTTGATTGCAAGTGATAAGGATATGGCCAGTATACTTAACGAGTTCTTCGCTTCCGTTTTCACTGTGGAATCCGACTCGGCACCGACTTTGGAGGAGGTGACCTCGGCTCGCATCGAGGATATTTCCATCACCGAGGAGACGATCGTGAATATGATAGGGAAG
>CAJPEV010000498.1:52803-116161 GCA_905338385.1 Darwinula stevensoni
AGGTACTAGACAGTAAGCAGCTAGGATAGTAAAAAAAAAATACAAAAATACAAAAATATTTAGCTTTAAGAGGGTTAGGCCTACCCTAAAATTAAGGAACGCTCGACCTCGACACGTGATATCGAAATGGGCGAAATCACCTCTTGATGTCACTAACTATCTTGACTCTTGATCTTGATTTAAAAAAAGGCAGCGCTCCGAGTGCTGATCAGTCAGTGTTCATTCCGTGTGCGTTAGCTTCGATAATCACTTGTGAGATATGGTTTTACCCGTCCATCAGCTTTATGAGATCAATTTCCTCTCTTGCCATCCGTTGGGTCCAAAGCTCGGATCGAAGGCTGTGGCGAAAGCGGTCAAGTGTGACAAGAGGACCGTGAAGTATTGACTCGATCGGTGGAAGGAATGCAAAGACGTGATCGATTTGACTCGTTCTGGTCGACCGCGCGCAACGATACCAAAACGGTATGAGCAGAATCTTTCGCTCGCCGATCGAGAAATGTTCGCAATGAGATGCGACATCGAAAACCATTTGAAGATAAAAGGGATAGAGATTAGCCTGACACTCCCAATGGACTTGGCAGTAAGACTTGTACAAAGTATGAAAACTCGTGTTTCTGAAGTCATTGAAAGTCAGGGTGATTTTATATTACATTAGTGATCAGGGTGTCCTGTGTACATACTGTAAATACAATAAAATAATCATCACTACATCGGCTCATCCGATAAAGTTAAGGGATGAGAGACTTTTTACAAGCACCGTCATTTCTTAAAATTAAAAGGGAATCTTGTGTCTCAATCTATCAGGAGTCGAAAAGTCATGTTGCCCTTGATTATATTTCTCCTCTTTCAAATTGACAAGGGATACTACTCCCCCAGATGGGATGAAGAATATGACGTACCATCAAAAAATTATTCAGACTTGAATTCCGTGAGATTGAAAAACAAAGGAAGTGGTTTTTGATTGAACCTTACGGTGCTCCACAATGGATCCATGGGAATTCTGACAATATCAATTTCAATCTTTTAACTCTAAATCCTTCGGAAGGTGCCCAAATCCGCAAGAATTCCGCATTTCAGTTCATGTATTATATAATGCCAGAAAGTATTAGTTCTGATTTCGCCGAACAGAGCCTGACGGATGGGTGTGATGCGGAATGAATTGCTGCGGTCGACGCTGAAAATATCATGAGTAATGTTCTTATTTGAGTAGCTACTTTCCACCTGAGTCTCCTGAAACTTCTTCTCAACAGGGAGTGAGAGAGGCAAAATAGTCGTACCGATCTTGCGACAGGATTTGTGGGCAGTAGACAGAAGAAAGGAGAGCAAGAAGTAGCCTTCGATCCTTATCGTCCGTCACTCGGCCTCCGTAATTGCATTCTCCGGTCAGATAAACCAGGGCATTGAAAGGTACCTCCGAGGTCGAATCGTTGAGGAACATCTGCAGAACAGGCATGCCAGGGCCAAATGCGATTACATTCCATTCACTATTGGGTGCATCAATAACGGGTGTGCAACCTTTATCGGCAGTGGGCTGCATGGAAATGTCTGACTCTTCACGCGGGCCATGAAATGTTAAATAAAAAGGCTCCCCTCTTTTGCCCTCGGGGCATATGAGGCCATGAGGTCGCGCTGATTGGCCGATGATCCTTACCCCCGTCCCACCCCTAGGAAATTCCAACGCTTAAAATTATCCTTTGGCATTGAGACCTTCATTCCTCAAGACATGTGTTGCGCCCCCGCGCGAAGAATAAATAGGAGAAGGTAGTGAAAGGATTCAGTCTATCTTCTGTCTAGTTACTGAGGGATGACCAAAGTTGTGATGAGCCTTGGTGATGAAACTTATTTTATCTGTTATCCCATTATGCATTATCGGGCCGCGGGTTGCACATCTTTGATCAATAACTTCGTTTACCTCTAGCAGAAATAATTTTATTTATTTATTTGAAGATGTGATCGCAATGATGTAGTAAAGAAAGGGTGGATTTGTATTTGCTTCAGATCGCCGAGAGTGTAATTGAAGTAAGATAGTAATACTTCAAATAGTTTAATAGGATTGATACAATTCTGATGCATATTCCGGCTTGTCTTACTCATATTATACGAGTGTATAGCGACAAAAATGAAAAGAATCTATATTGTTTTCTCCGCAAAAGCCAATGTTAGAATTCGTTGCGTCCGTCAAGGAGAATAATAGATCTTTGACCTGCAGCTGGGCAACGGAGATCCGCAAGTCGGATTCGTTGAATTCGTAAGGAATGTTCCATCCCAGAGGTCCAAAGTGTCTCCGTTCCTGGATGAGAGCATGGAAGAAGCAGAGTCCAAAGAGAAGTCTCTGCCATGATCTCGACTGGGTGCAGGCATTATAGAATTCTGGATCGCTGATTGGAGGTGACATATATGATCGCAACAAGTTCGCCCTCACACCCTTCGGGGCTTCATTTGTCATCTTCACACCTATGTGAACCGGCAATAGGAAGGTGATGCGTGGCATTATTTGAAGTCACTTCCATTCACGAATAACCCGTAAAGCACGTACTCAGAAATTTCGAATTCAATTTGTGATGGGTATATCAACTCTCAAGATCAACGCCTCTGATCGGATCCATGTTTTTTTTTTCAGAAAATATTTTGATGCACTTCTATCAAACACGACAGACTTTAGATTGGTTTGCGTCACTTTAATTGTGCACTTACGAATAATTTTCTGGTCATCTTGTATATGCTTTTGGAAATGTAAATTTAATATCAGAGAAAAGGTACCCTCAGAGGCCTACTTTAAAATATTGCTGCTCTGCCGTTATGTAATTAAAAATTTAACTTTGTGGCAGGCTGCAATAATTTTGACGAAGGTTGCAATGTATCAAACTCATATTACTGTAGCTGCCTCTCTCTCTCTTTCACTCTTCCTCACCATTCTGTAGAATGGAGACAGGGAATTGCGCCGACGGATAGGAAGTAAGCCAAAGTCGAAAATCCGAATGAGTCCTGTCAGTGTTCACAACCTCTTCGCACAGACGTTCCAATGTTGGTAACCACGACGTTGCCAAATGACAATTCTGGAGGACAACCCATCCTCCATCCACCACACCCTCCTCGATCAATTCCCCTGCGATGGGACCCTGCAGGATTCACAAACATTATTCGCTTGTATGCATAAATTAAAAAAAAAGTAGTTCGAGCTTGGTGAGAACCGAAATCTCGTAAATACATTGACATTTTTGCTAATATCTTCTAAAAAGCATGCTCTAATCCCATGAGGCATGTTCATCATTTTTTGCATAAACTCCTGTCGGAATCTGATTAGAATCTCATCTAAATTAATTATAAATCTAAATTTAACCAGTACAAACATATTCTCACCTACTTTAATCTGCTTCTATAATAAAAATAAAAAATTTTAAGTAGAACATAAAATTAGAATAGAACTGAAATTTGCTTGATGATTTGCACAAGCACCTGCAATCAAGTCACTTTTGCACTGCTGCTCCCCCAGAAATCAATTTATGTCCTTCAGATTCGAACTTCACAATTTCCGAAATCATTAACGAAATTGCAAAAACACCCTGAGGTTTTTTTTTTTCAGAGGAAGGAGCTACAATTATACAATTGGTGAAACGGTTAAAATCTCGCACCAAACTTAATTGGGTGCAGATGATGCATGAAATGAGCCCTCTCACTGAAAAGCTTATTTTGACTATTACTTTCAGTTTCTTTCTCCATTCCTTTTTTTTCATTTGCAGACATTTATGAAAATTTTCTTGCATTCGTTTTGGTCGACCAAACTCATGACTTGAAAAAATGAACAGGTCGCATCAACAGACAAGTCCTCAATGAAGGTGAAATTCTTGATTTTACCTGCCCCTGGCCGAGAGAAATAGATTTGACTCTGTCGATGATGTTGCGCTCTTCGGCAAACGTGAGAAGGGCAGCCATAGGATCGGCGCCTGGCGAAAGAATGAAGATGAGCGGGGAACGAGGAGAGGAATCAGCGAAGGAACCAGCCAAGTCAAAGGTCGGAGGGTCGATATACGTCGATCCCATGTGCTTCACGATGAAGTCCTGCAGACATACAATCATCTCTAATATAAGAACCTTGTATGGAACATCCACCTTTTGCTTCGACTTTGCAGTTAAATCTCTACCTCAGTTGGAAAAAAAAGTACTTGGAAGCAAAAGAAGAGTCCAAACCTGCACAGCAGGAACGATCTTGTCGGGTCGGAGACATCGTAGAATGACGAGAAGAGAAAGGCCAGGGTCTTTTGGCTCGCTCTCCCCTAACGACAGTGGGAATGGAAGGTCTTGAGGGTTGGGTGCATCGTACACATCTTTCCACTTCTCAGGCTCTTGCTCGAACGACTCCCGTAGACCTAAGCTCACCCAGAAGAAAGGAACTCCACAGGCTCCGAATGCAACTAATACATCATGCACGCC
This sequence comes from Darwinula stevensoni, assembly GCA_905338385.1. Lineage (NCBI taxonomy): Eukaryota > Metazoa > Arthropoda > Ostracoda > Podocopida > Darwinulidae > Darwinula > Darwinula stevensoni. The sequence goes on from CAJPEV010000498.1 coordinate 57,235, forward strand.
AGAACACCCATGGACTGATGACATTTTTCTTTGCCAAAATTTGCGCATTTGATGAGGCAATTTTGCATATTTTCTCATCACGCTTCCATCTAGCCTTTCTGGACCCCTGGTGATTCACTCTCCTGAGGAGATCAAGGAATCCGGCAAAGCGTTGTTTATTGCTACCCTAAGGAGGCAATGTTCTCAATTGTTCCCTCCCTCTCCCTTCCCGCGACAGCCGCATTCCTCCATGATGTCATTAAATACATTGTACGGGTCAAGTTCGCAACTGTCTGAAGAATCCTTCTTGCAAACAGCTAAAAGCCTACACTCAGCACATTCCTGGAAGAAGTTCTGCTAGCACTTGGATTAATTAGAGAAAGGAGGATTCCGAGATATTTACCCACAATTGAATGACCGAAAGGAAAGGTGGCCTATCTGTAAAAATTTTTTTATTCAGCTCCATATGAAAAGAGTAAATATTCCAGTGACCGTCTTCTTGGAAGTGAGTAGGACTGGTTTGTGTTGAAAATAAGTTTCTCACTTACATGCACCCCAAGAACTACCATCTTCGACTAAAGGGGAAAATGTGCTATGTGCACTAAATCAGCTATACTTCTCGGACCTTTTATTGCAGATAGACCACTTTTCCTTTCAGCCCTTACATTTAAATAAACTGTTTCAAACTTGAATCGAAGATGTTTCAAAGTTGCCACTTGGTATTTGCCACTCAAACGTCGCTGCATGGCGTAACATTTTTAATGGTCTGTTGCAAACTTTGCGTCCACCCCCCGAAGTATTGCCCTATTATTTTAAAGTTACAAAATTCAGTCAATTTCTGCCTGAAACTAAACGTATCGAAAGGATCTCCCCGTCGTTCCTTCTTTGCGGATTAGATGAGGAACAAGGTCTGTGTTGAGAAAAAGAGAGAGAAAATAATGGGGAATTGCTTTCCCAAAATTTCCTCCTCAGGCATTCGGAAACTGAGCGACGCAGAAAGATGGCATTCGCAGATGATGGTCAACTGGACAATGAATTAATCTAAATGAGAGCTTAATAGGTAGCTAAGTTTTATGGGGGAGAGGAGTAGATTAGTATTAATTTTGAATAAAAATTTAAAAGTAGGGTTTAGTGCTGCAATATTAGAGGAATACAAGTATCCGTCTCGTCAGTCCCGGCAATTTCCTTCCACGAAATATACCCATGTTCTCAAATTGTTGGCTTGATTAATGGGACACAGGGAAAGAGCGGAGTAAAAAGCGCTTGAGCTCCTTTCACACTGCATAATAAGGACCTCCTCAAATTAAGACTTTCCTCTCCCATCATGTTGTCGAATGTATACATACAAAAGATGCAAAAAGGCCAATAAAATTTCAGCACAAGTGGCTATGGAAAGCGTCATCTGTTTGTCGATTAATGATAGGTGAACTGTTGCATCTATTAAATAGAAATTTGTATTTAAATGCGACTGCACGTTGAAAGAAGAAATTCCAGAATAAATAATTATAATTTGAATAACTTTCTCGTGGCACGAGGCAAAAAGAGAATGGTTTTGCTTTAATCTTGACCTAAGTCCATTTCATGTACCACTTCAATTAAATTTCCTCTGATTCTCGACAATGGCCGTCTGCAAAGCCACCAAACATTATAAGACATCTGATGGAACAGCACAAACCCCCACTATCATCGGATGGATTTCGTTCTCAAGTTCTCTTCCAGAGTGACACAATGGATTCTCACTGAAGTGAAGTTTCCAAATATTAATAACAGTAACAAATGTTGTCAACTCACCGCTCAAACGAGTGAGTTTGGTTGCCATAACGATCTCAGCCCACGACTTGTCTGACAGCCACTCCTTGCCTGGATTCGGATGGGGATTGTCCAAGGTCACTCCGCCCGTCAATAGGAAATGCAACTCTTCTTCATCCAACTTCCCCTGATGAAGAATACAAGCTCATTGCTCTGCATAGGTCTCGTGAGTGCTTCACGAAAGTTTCTCTGGAACACTTAGGGTGGATGACGAACCTCTCCGCGGAGGATGGAGATGCAAAGAGAGAATGAGAAGAGGAGCTTGTCTTTCTCGAACAGAGATCGGCACACATTCCGGTAGACGCTGTGCGTGAAGTGGTCGTTCAGGTGCTTCACCCTTTCCTTTATGTTCTCCGATTGCCGACTGTTAGCTATTGACTGGGGAGATGAGACGTAAATGAGAGCATGGATTAATGGTTAATTTCTGCATCAATGTACTGTCTCAGAAAGCAGTTTAAAAGGTATCTGGTATAAGTCAGGAGTTGACTTTGTTTAGAACCCCACCCCCCATTCCAGAAAAAAGCGAAGAATCACATTGTAGCACCATCCTCTGCCTGAGTGTTCGCATTTGCGTTGTCCGTAGAAATAATAAGTACGGAGTGATGCATGTATTGCCTTTACCGTGGTGAAATCGGTATATGAGCATATTCGAGAAATATTTCTTTTTCTTTGTTAGAATCTGACAAGAACAAACTTTTCATCGCTATTATGAATTTGCTCATGTATCGGGTCATCGACAAATAGGTAATTAATAACATGGACATTAGACTAGGATTTCGCATTTCCTTTCTCTTCTTGTCGGCGACTTCATTTGCACTCCATATTCATATCCTCCTCTAACTTCTCCCTCCTCACTACCTTTCACCCTTCAACACTGCAATGCCAACTTTTGACCTATGTTTAGTCGAAAGAAATACTCCGAACGAGAACTGAATGATGGTCTAGTGCCGGAATATGATAATGCTTTTGTTCGTAACCAGCTCTCTACGTTTAGTGAAAAGAGGCCTCGTTTGGGACGGGGCTGGTCTAGCTTGTTTCAGCTTTTCCTTGATACGTGTCTTTATTTATTTTTTACTGCTGGAAGAGTGGCAACACTTGCATATTAAAATTAGTACTTCAATGTGTTTCGCCATTTATGAAATTTAGTGACTGTATGTTAAAGTACACTACTGGCTCCTTCTGGTCATATGAAGCACGGACTGTCACAGAAATCCATTTAAATACGGATATTTGCACGATGTGCATTCTGTGTATCTGAGGGAATGAGGACCATCCCATGTACACTACACTCTCAAAAGTATTCGGACACCCCTCCGAAAGTAGTAAATGATGCGAGTCGGACGTATGCAAAGAAGGAACAGGTATAAAAGTGTGCAGGAAATACCAGAGATATCAGTAGCAACCAGCATGGGTAAGGAGCTGTCACTCAGACCAAAGGTGAGCCCACACATGATTAATTTCCTTATTGAAAATCCAGTTTCTTCAGCATTACTGGTGTCCGAGTACTTTTGAGAGTACGATGGGTGGTTGAAAAGTCCCCGGCCTAACTAGGAAAGGGATGGGCAAGGGGTGTGTCGTATATATACGTTGTAGCTTAACATCTTGTGATTATGTGTACACCGTTTCATGACGATACTCTCAGCGGTTCATTTTTAACATCATCACGAGTGGTCGTGCAAAGCCGTCAGTCGACGCAAATAAATTTGAGCACCGGTCCGTGATTCCATACCTTTTTTCTGAAGGGCTTAAGTGCGGAAGACGTCAACGCGGATATGCAGCAGACGTTGGGAAATGATGCACCGAATTATTCGACTGGAATATTTGACTGTGTCCGAATACTTTTGAGAGGTTAGTGCTATACTCTCGAAAGTATTCAGACACCAGTAATGTTGAAGAAAATTGATTTTTAATAAGGACATTAATAATACTACAGTAAGAGTGTAGTGTACATGGGATGGTCCTCTTTCCCTCGGATACACAGAATGCACATCGTGAAAATATACGTATTTGAAAGGATTTCTGTGACAGTCCGTGCTTCATATGACTACTTCCTAAGAAAGGAATCATTCTCACGTGTTCGTAAAGCCGGATGAACCAGGCGAGTGAGTATTGATACATGGGATCGATGTTGGCCAATTCGGAGAGACAGAAGAAAAGTCTGGAAGAATGTGCTGCAACAGGCTTGTATTGGTCTCGTGTGGCATCTATCTGGGCCTCCGTCGATGCGATCACCTGCTCCTTCGCTTTGATGTCCTCTGACAACAACTAGAATCACAGCGAATAGAGAGGACTTGAAATCCGGAGTTTTTGGACGCTTCATTTTAGCAGAGGCAGTTTCAAATGTTAAAATGCTCAGCATGTTTCAATCTGAATGTCTGAAATTACATAGGAGAAAAAGTCAAGTCGAAAAAGCGAACAAATTTCTTGACTTCGAAAAAGTCACGAAATTTTTTATTGACTTTTTCGAAGTCAAGAAGGAGAACAGGATTTCTTCGAAAGCGCAATGCATGGAAAGGATATTACGAAAGCAGGCAATGGACCTGCAATTACATGGCAATTGAAAATAGTTGCCACTTGGTCGAGCCGGGAATGTAAGGTAAACATATGGTAAAACACTATGATATTAAGGTCGAGTACTCAGTGATAGGCCACGGCGTAGGAAAATTCCAAAAAATAGTCATTTGTAGAATGAACACCTCTGAAGTGTGTATGTGCTTGCATGCTGCTAGCCTGCGTCACAACAAGGGTAGACGTGCTATGGAAGCTTAGCTTTTGGAATTTTTATGTGCTGTGGCCCATCACTGGGGACCAGTCCATCACTGGGTATTTTACCTTATTTCCCCAATGCAAAATCACTGAAATACTTAGACTTCGAGCCGAGTACTCAAATACATATTGCTGTCTTCATGTCTTGCTTTACCTTAGAGGAAGAGAGAACTTTGATGCCAGTTTCATCGTCGAGGATGTTCCCTTCGGCAGCCAACACTTGCAGGATGCGATCTTCCAACTCCTTCAGTTTCTTCTTGTTGTCTGCCCCTTCCACGATGAGCTGGTGTTTCTGAGTTTCAAGTTGGGGTCTTTCCCTGGCAGCCACGATGCCCAATAGTTGGTCTTCGAGACCCACCGAAGTCAACATGAAGTTCAGCAGTGTCACCTTTACCGATACTTCCGGTAGGTAATGTGGGTTTCGCAGCCTCGTCGTCATGTAAAGCCGGAATTCGGTGTTGTACTCTGGAAAATCAAGAAAAGACATAAAACTTGTCGGTACAAAGATGTCTGTTACAGATAACTTGAAAGTACTCAATAAAAGAATCATTTGTTATACTCCCCTATTCATGTCAGGGATTTATGTTTTTCCCTTTCATTTTCATACTAATTACATATATGAGATGCAGTTGTTGTCTTGCTATAAGCACATTCACCTTTAAGTTTATTCTACATTGATTGAGCCTTACAGTCTGGAGGCATGAGGGACAGCATTCTCGCTTCCCCTTTCGTTATAGGGGGGTAAGGCATATACGTACATTTGTGGCAGAATAGATTCTCCACTCTTCACCTGACTGCTTTTGGGTACTACCTGCTCTCCCTTGGGCTCAAGCATAGGCCACTCTGGGTTCCATTGTGTGAAATGTAGGGGTTTCGTGCGCCTTAATAGCACACACTAGATACCCTGGCGACCCGATATGCAGTGATGAAGGGCCTCATGCCTGAGTGGCATCGAAGTTGCCATTACTTACTCCGGGTCCACGAAAACGGGATACACTGCGACAGAAAACAAGGGGAGGTGTGCCAATACCGTTAGGGATGTCAGGTCTGAATCTCTTTTCCTCAAATGTGTGTTCAGCAGCCTGTGGCATTTGTCCTTGTCTTTTATAATAATAATAACGATTCCCCACTCCTAAGTTATGCAGAATTTCAGATTTGATCTCTTTTGATCCAGCGTCAAATTCCAGTGGACATTGAAGCTAACGTTACACTTACGTGAAGGAGATAACAACCATACATGTAGAAAGATATCCATTACTCAATGACAGTTTCACTATTTTTAAAATAAGAAGTTGACATGAAACACAACCCTATTCTTAAGGGTTCAACCTCTGGCACAGGTGTGACATTAATCTACTAATTAGCGCAGTATAGGTTGTCTGTCTTTTCTTAGTCAAATTTGTGCCAAAGCAGTTGAAAGCGCCTTCCCGTGATTTGCAATCGCACAAATATAATGCGAGCGTCCCATAATTATTTTTCATAGCACGTGTGTGAGCCTTTTCCCTCAAGGAAAAGAAATCACAACCGAGATACTGCTCAAAGATCTATCATTTGTTCTTCAAGTCACGTTCATGCTTTACTTGGACCTGATGTTGTCACGATTGCAAGTCCACTGCAATGACGTAATAAGAGGAATGTATGGAAAATCGCGGCATAATTTCTCTTGACAACGAACAGAAACACATATTCTGGCATTCTCTATCAGTATATCCTAAAAAAAGAGCTCATTCCATTTTTTTTTTAGGCAACCACTCACAGGATTAAAAAAAATTACGTACTGCTTATGCCATGCACAGACAGTAAATAATAAACACAGGTGGTGAATTTCTCTAGAAAGACCATATGAATCGCCACTGGGCATAGACAGAGCCAGATCCATTCATTATCTGAATCATCCTCCCGTCGTTTCTCCCACGCATTGTATATCCCTTTCTTGGACTTGAAAGGCGAGCCTCCTACTGCTTCTATAGCTAGGTCTATTATAGATTCCTTCGCTGCACAATAAATTACTTGAAGACGCACTGGATCGCAGGCTGAATCTTGAAGTAGAAGTGGGGCGGGGAGAGGGGAGGGACATGACAAGAAAAGGAGAACCTGCTTGAAACCAGGTTTTCGCATTCCAACATATTCCCAACTAAATACAAAACGGCCTGACCGAGCCTCCAAGATACCCTGTGAAGGCATTTTCTGCACAATGCATTTATCATTTCTCTTTAGACTCTGACTGGCAGAAGTAACGCGCCACTGCTTCCCCTCTCTTCATCCAATGCCTACCCTTCAGCCCGCCGCTCAAGAGGTAACCACCATCGCACGACCGTCTAATATGAGACCCCGCACACGAAGCAATCTGGAAGCAATTGGGATGGGCAATGTGGAACTAAATTTCAGGAAACTATCATATTGAGATTTTAGATCCCAATGTGATCGGTCGATGCTAGAATTTTGGCGGGTCTACATCGCAGTAACATCGCAGGACCCCCCGCACACGGAGCAACAGTCGAGCGACGGCAATAATTTATCGCCGAAAAATTGAGCGGAGAGCAAATGCTGGCGATGCTGGCAATGGTCGCGTGATCATCGCAACACTCCCGTACAAGGAGCATTATCATGTGGAGCGACGGTCGCACGACGGTGGAGCAACAAAAATTGCCTCGTGTGCGGCGGGCTTTAATATTTCCGTTGAGATTTTCATGAGACATTAGATGAATCTGCTTTCTTTAAATGATATGAAGGGTAAATGTGAGTTAATGACCTAACTGACTTTTATCCTTTACCCCAAAGCTGGAGGGAAAAGAGAGATCATATTTTTGGTGCGGACTTCTAAAATTTCAGCTCCTTTTGGGTCGTCTCGTCATGCTTGCAATTTTTGCAAAAAGCACATGCAGCGCTTTTTTTGGAGGTTATACCTAATTCTTTACTCTTTCGTGAAGCAAACATAATTCACTGAAAATCTCTGGGTATTTTCTTGCAACAGTCGCACGTTGCGTCGGAACGAGATGGAACACTTGACAGTCCCAGCATGCCAGCACAAAAAAATCTCACCTCTATTTCCAGGTCTCCCCGGGTCTTGACACACCATGTCACTAAATGACGTCTGTTTATCGGGTTCAAGAGCTGACTTAAGTTCATGCATGAGGCAGACTGCATTCGAAAGCCTTCGAAGCGCTCGGAATTACACGGAGGTAAAGAAAATGGTTCCACGCCAGGTTGCCAGTCTATGGCAATTGCATCGCCGTTTTTAAGAGTAGGTCGACAAAGTAATGAGTCTGTTCTAATGGAAAACCTGAAAGGTGAGAATTGGGCCATACAGCATTCTCCATTTCACTTGTGAGATTTCCATGCACTCAAAAGAGTAAGAAAAATGTGTTCATGCAAGAGCAGTTTCTATTTCGGACTGTATTAATGGAAATAATGTAAACAATATATCTAAATGGAAGGGATAGCACCTGACAAGAACGAGTTTCATTGGTGGCGAAACCACAGAACCAGATTCCAATTCTCATTCTAAATCCATGCGTTATTTTTTTAAGTCAGAGAAGTGAGGCTTTTACTGCGATTAGCACAATTTCATTTTTTGGCTATTGGCAAAAAAAATGGTTTATTTAATAATAGAATGCGATAAAAATGTAGCAGTCATAACAATACGCCTTCTATTACGTATATGTTACGGCGAGACTGCAGTCACGCATAGCCATGATGAATTACAGAATCTTTACGCTGAGAAGTACTCGAGTCGGAAAGTGGACTCATCGTTCATGACTATTGCGCGGAATTGTGAAAGGACTTCTTCCCTTCCAGGTTTCTGGTTCGAAATGGAAGAACTTTCTCAATCTGGAGGAAGGTAGAAGAAGTGACTTTTAGGGAAAGTAATTGAGGTTCGGAGCCCGCATGATAACCATAAGTGCGAATGACATGGTCATTCGTGTCCCCAGTGTGCAGAGAAGCGTGAAGGAAGATCTAGTTCACTTCCCTCAACGACCAACGCACTCGTCCCATATTCCCGCAGTACGATTCAGACGCCATGGAGATCATCCTCGCGTCCCTCCTCTGTCTCCTGTGCCTCAACACCCCGTCGTTCGGGGCGGATGCGAATGAAACCCAAAGCCTGTTGGTGCGAGGGCGTCGGGCCCTGCGACGCAGTGAACGCGTGAGGTGCATGATGGATGGGAAATTCTACCGGGATCCCGACCGACCTAAACCCGCCATGTGGAGTCACAAGGAATGCTCCAGGTATTATCTCTGCATCGACAAAGAAGTGTTCGAATTCCGCTGCTCCACGGGGCTCATGTTCGACATCCAGAGACAGATCTGCGACTTCAAGTCCAACGTTAACAACTGCGACATGCACGTGGAACCCACAACACCTCGGCCGCTTTTCAACACGGAAGAGCCGATATGCCCTGATTACAATCAGCTGGCCTGTGCCGATCGGACCTGTCTCCCGAGAGAGCATTTCTGCGACGGGATCCCGGATTGCTACGACAAGAGCGACGAGGGCTGGTGCGATGCCGAGCATGACCCCAATGCCGCCTCCGTGTGTGACCTGAGGAACTGTTCTCTGCCTCACTGCTTTTGCTCTCGCGATGGGACGCTTATCCCAGGGAATATGGACCCCAATCACGTTCCTCAGATGGTGGTCATCTCCTTCGACGATTCTGTGAACGACGACAATTTCAAGGTCTATCAGACCCTATTCAATGGTCAAAGGAAAAATCCTAACGGCTGTCCGATTCACGCCACCTTCTACCTCTCGCACGAATATACAAATTATCAGCAGGTGCAAAAACTGTGGAATGAAGGCCACGAAATCGCCGTTCATTCCATCACTCATCGCGCCCCTGAGCGATGGTGGGGCATGAATGCGACCATCGAAGACTGGTTCGACGAAATGGTCGGCATGGCCAACATCATTAATCGATTCGCAGGAGTCAGGATGGAAGATCTTCGAGGAGTTCGAGTCCCTTTCCTTCGAGTCGGCTGGAACCGACAATTCCTCATGATGAAGGAGTTCGGCTTCGTCTACGATTCATCAATGACGGCCCCACCTTCCGATCCCCCTCTGTGGCCTTACACGTTGGACTATCGAATGCCTCACAATTGCATGGGGCCCGGTCAACGCTGCCCCTCCAGAAGCTTCCCTGGAGTCTGGGAGATGGTCATGAACCAATTGAAGGCGGGCGAATACTCGTGCGCCATGATGGATTCCTGCCCTCCTGCTTATGAGGAAGATGAGATTGTGGAGATGCTTCGCGAGAACTTCAACCGTCACTACCGGTCGAACCGGTCCCCCTTCGGCCTCTACTTCCACACGATCTGGTTCAAGCGAGCCCAGAACCTTCGAGCCTTCATGAAATTCCTGGACGAGCTGGTGGCAAAGGACGACGTCTACATCGTGACCAGCTGGGAGGCGATCCAATGGATGCAAAATCCGACTCCCCTGGGCCAGATCACTCAGTTCCCTCCTTGGCTCTCGTGTAAGCAGACGGTGCCTCCTGAGGATCTGGCATGCAACATCCCCAAGGCCTGCAAGCTTCGGAGTCGAGAACTCAGAGGAGAGAGATACCTTTACACTTGCTTCGAATGCCCTGATACCTATCCGTGGATCAAGAATGAGTTTGGACTCGACTTCTGAAACAGAAAAAATTTGTTCAGTATCATTTCAAGTGTGATTGGTGATGAGGCTCCAAAGATGAACTTTCGAGATTGCTGCATTAATGAAGCGATGCAGTAGTTCAGGTAGTAATTTAGTAATTTAGCGCACGATGCATATATATTGAGCATATAAGTGTTTTCTTTTTGTGCGATTCAGTCAGGTTGAATTGCAGAGATGTTCGAAAGTGCCTGATATGTCTGTGATTATAAAGTTGACTAAAATCACTGTTCTTCCACTGACACATTTTCGTTTCTTTTCGCTGCTCTGAATTAACTTGCAAAAAATGCAAGTAATGTCAGCCCCTGAAGGCAAGAATATGACCCAGACTCTAAAAGCTCCTTCCGTGCCCTCAGGGCTTGCAACTATCGACACGTGTGGACCAAATAATCCGATCCCGATGGAGAAGTTCCTCAGTTACCTTGGCGTTCTATTTATCATCTCAAAATAGCCAATAAACCCGTCAAATGCGAAACAGATACGCGCCTTTAACGTGGGAACCACCAAGCCAAGTTCATTCATTTTCTTCGCAAGCGGTTCGAGCTTTCATTCCTCACCGGGACTGAGGAAGGAAGCATCGGAGTCACCGGCCGTGAAGGCCATCGCTCAAGCAGAACGTAAATTCCGTTATACAGGAAACTAATGTGACGTCAGAGATGACAACATGAGAGGGATCGATTCTCGCCATTAAGACGTGGAAAGCAAAAACTAGCGGTAGATCCTGAAATTGTTCATAACGTGAAGGGAAGGACGAATACGAGGCCAGGGTTCACATTCTGCAATATGATTTCTGACGACTAAGCAAAAGAAAATCATTTATCCCCAAAAACCTTATATCGAGTAATTCACTGTAAAGCCTGATGAAATCTCTCTCCACCCATGTTTTGGGGTTATAACTTACAGGTGAATCCTATTTCAGAGCACTGCAATCTGTCCGAATTATGGAACATGGGGATCAAAGGTATTTGCTCGTGTATCAATTCTCAAAACTGAAATAGTGCTGATACACTGTAAAAAAGAAAAAAGAATTCCAGCAGCACCTTAGCACATCAGCTATTGCCTAGGAACACATTACGCATGCAGTGCCTGTACGATACATTTTTTATTACTTTTTAAATAATAAAGTGTCTGTACATGCGCTGTAAAAATGTTTACAACGTACATTATATTCCACTTGGAAGACGGACTGACGTCATTGATAGGAAGTAACGGCAAAAAAACCTCATCTGGAAATTTTTTAAGTTTTAGAAAGCCCATAGTTGTTTTCAAATCGAAAACGAAGCTTCCTTTGTTAAGCTTTGATTGTGGCCTCAGTGCACTCCCTTAAAAACTCGTGTGTATGAATAGTATGAATTGGTGCGTTGAGCAGTCTCATGTTGATTTTAGCCCGCGGCTTGAGGATCCACTCCCCCCCCCCCCCCCCCGCCCACAAGGACAAAAAGTGAGAGTACGATGAGCGCCCGGGGATATACAGGGCATCATACGGATCATGTTCCACGCAGATGTTCCGCATCCAAACAGGTTATCTGCCATATCCGTGATCGTGGCCCAGTGACCGTCGAACCACCGTGTTCTACTGAACGCCAATCTAGCCACTCCGCGGATGAAAGATGCTAACATCGATTCGATGCGACCCGGTTCTGCACCGTCACCGACCCGATAGTTTTCGTACGGTTCAGTGACCAAACGGACGTGCTCGAGCGGCCGGGCCCACTTCTTTCTTTCAGTAACCCTGCTCCATCGCAGTGCCTCGTAATCTCTCGATGGTTTGTATTTCACGAGTTCCAGCCAAGGAGATCGGCGAGAAATCGAGAACCAATATAGGTCATGTGCTCCTTTCTGACTCCACGTCGGCTCGCTTAGGTTTCCTTGAATTCCTTATGAATTTACCCAGAGGAATCCATGCTCCCTCCCGCTTGACCTAGCGAGTCAACTCCCTTAACCCTTTCGCTTTCAAGATCCAGATGTCTGACGGTCATGTGGCGGTCATTCTTCAGAGCGAGTGACAGGTGTGACTGACTTGTGCGACGCGTGGCTTGTGTTTCAAATACAGGGTTAGCCAGAGAGTTTAGAAAAGGTTTCGAATAACCATGCACACCGTTTGCATATATGGGCATACAAATTAAATTGTTTTCTGCTGAGAGAAGAGAAAGAGTTAATTAGATTTCGGGGGAATAAACAGGGAACGCATTTATTCCCGCGACATAATGCCGTTCCATGCCCTTTCAGAGGAATATTCCAAATTTACGTCTCTGATTGCTCATCGTTAATGGTGTTGAATTTCACACGGTGATAGACTTTTCGAACTTCGCATAAAACCCAATCTAACAATCCAAAAAGTACATGTCTTGTAGCTGCATAAGTAACTCGCATAAGTCTATAAGCCAAGACTATATGCAGAAATAAAGCAGATGAACAAACGAAAAAAAAAAGTGAATATCTTTCTGCCCTCTAAGTAAGCCATTCTGGATCCTATAAAAACCTTCTCTTCGCCTGGATTCTTCCACTCTCACACTTACCCCGAGAACGAACGACTTCTTGGAATTGATTTTCTCACACACAAGGGAGCGTGTCTCACATGCTCCATGGACTCACCGACGAGTTGATCCCCGAGCCGGATGTATTCAATGCCTGCAGACTTGAAGGTCTGCCGAATGAGGACGGTCTCCAGGATGGGATCCAACTCCTCGCCGATGTTTTCGAGAAGGATGGGTCTGCCAAACTGGAGGGCATTCTCCAGGATCCTCAGATAGTTGGGGTCCGTGAGCTTGATCACCGACAGCCCGTTGTCCTTCTCCAGGTTTCGGATCCATTTGTTCGCTTGGCCTGGAGGAGAAATTGCATGATGAGGCATCGATTCTACGTCGTAATAAGAATGGACTCTTTCCTTTGAAGTACACGGAGTAGGGGAAATGACGAAGTTCTTCTATCGATGATGTTTCGATTTTTCTCTTTTGACATTCACAAAAACTTTACGGGCACGCGAAACGCACGCAAATTCATCCCCACCGTGGCGTATTTTCGCACTATATAGAAATGCAACATAGAAATATGCTCCGTGACGGATGCTAATCACCATCCAGACTCACCCTGAGGGTCGATCATGAGCGGCCACCGCCTGGCGTGGGTCACGATGATGGCATTGTCGACCGAGAAGGCATCGACCGGAAGCCCGGCCAGATGCCATGCCCTAGTCTTCACCGCATCCCCCAATGTCGAACTCAAATGGAAGGGATTCGAGCACGCCACACCCACCTGCTCGCACCTTCGCACCCATTCCTCGAGACAGGATTGCCTATGGACGTAACAGGTCACGAGCACTGTAATGATTGCGTCACAACGATGAACTACAGCGCAGATGAACAATGCACGATTGCATTCGAGCTATGGCAAACTGTAGTGGGATCGGCGAGTCTGTGGGTTCAAAAACAGAATAATTCATATTTTATCCGTCTATGAAAAGCATACAGCCGAGTATTGGAGGCCCCAAGAACTTCCACCGATCAAATATGACAGGACTCCATTTCGCAGTTTGCCCTTTAACAAAAAGGGATTAGAGCCCTCAATGTCGCCCTCCCGATTTTAAATTAACGAGTACAGGATGGAGATTTTCTAACGTGTCAGACAAAAACGCGTTCTTATTCTCACTGATGAATATGAGATTAGAAACTTGATTATCCATTTTGACAAGATATCAACGCAATATGGGACTGTATTTCCGCCGACACGGCCATCGAACAAATACCGCGCAGCACATCATCCTGCGATAACGATCCAACCTGAAATCGGCGGTGAAAGGACCCAAATAGGCGACGACGGCAGCAGCCATGAGGACGTCCCCCATGATGTTATCGTATTTCTCCCCCAGGGCGTGGGCAGCCCGGCTCCAGCGCTCCTTCTCCCCGCCCAGGCCCTCGATCAGCTTCTCGGCCCTGTCCAGCTTCTGGGAGCAGAGGAAGAGCTCGTCCTCCAGCTCCTTCTTCCTCCGGATGTTCGTCGCGAACTCGTCGTTCAGGGCCTGCAGCTTATCCGTCACCTGGATTCGCGGGAAAAAAATCGCATTTTCATTTAAATTTGCAACTTAAAATGAAAATAGTAATTCCATCCGGTTTTCATGGCTTTGGGGCAACGTTGCTTTGACGGTCTTACGACTCCTGCGCACGATCGGGTACTTCATTCAAGAGCAAGTATTCCCTGATAGGTCGTTCCAAATTGTTATCGATTGTTCTCATGTTACAGTTATGTTATGTTATGTTCAACACGCGACTTGAAATGGTTTGCGGTCAACTTATATACCGTAATTTAAGCTTAAGTTTCATTTTATCATCAACACTGTGTAATGGCCCTTCGACATACTTGATGAAGTTGGGCTCTTTTTTCTTTGAGCTTCCCCATCTGGGCTTCCAGTTCCCTCTCTGCCCCTTGAAGACGCTCTTTCTTCGGAGCGACGATTTTGTTCACCCTGTCGTAAACTTCCATGGCTCTCACCCACTTGCACAGATTCACGCACGCCCGAGACACGTCCTTGATCACTTCCGGGTCAAAATCTGGATTCAAGATGTATCTAAGAAATGCGAGTTAGAACGAGGCTCAGTCTTCTGATCAATAAATAAATAAAAATTGTATTTTACATTACAGAACGCGCTTCTTGCAAACAATTTTGCGCACAATTTTTTTTTCCTTAATTTTGACACACACACTTGGTGATCCTTCCTGATTCAAGTGACTTTTACAAATATTTTAGCGACTCACTTCTCCCGAATCTTCTTCATGATATGAGGAAGGATGTTGGCCTTGTCGTAGGACCTGAGAGTGTCCAAGAACTTGAGATCCCCGAGGACTTTCTGCGACGTGGACCAATAGTCCTCGATGTACTTGCCGAGCACGGTCGGGTCCGCCTTCCTCTCCGGCTTCCGATCCAGCATGACGCAGATGGCCTCCATGACCAGCTTCACCCCCGAGGGAGGGTTCTTCATCGCCTTCACCAGGGTGATGTCGGCGGGCTTAAGGGTGTTCAGGGCGGAGATGGCCGCGTTGAGGGCAGGCAGCGCCTCGGCCAGCTCGTTCTCGCAGTCGTCCTTGATGGCCTGCGCTGCGGCTGCCGCCTCGTTCGCTGCTGCTTCGTCGGCTGCCACGATCTGGGGAAAATGCGGGCTTTGTGTATAGCTGCATCCTCCGCTACAGAGCTGCCATTGACAGGGTGACTATGAACCCTTTCCTTCCTATTGCATTGCTAACTATAATCAGGAATCTCCATATGAAAAGGAAAGTTATGGAATTTGTCAAAAATGCGTTTTCAAAAATTCATATATCCTGGAGAAGCGAATGGTAACTAATGAAACACAGTACAGTCAACCCTCGATATAACGCCACTCTCGCTTATCGCCAACTCCTTCCTGAGAACGAATCTTCCCTATATACCATAGGGGCTCCTCCGTAATAGCGCCACCCTCGCTAGCCGCCATCTGCCAACACCTTCACTTGCACAAACGTGTCATATTCTACATAAGTCTTACTCAATATTGAGCCAAGCAGCATACTGTACCTGCTGCAACGATTGCACCGCGTATAAAATTTAAGGCTGCCAGCTGCTCCCTTCGATCTCATGATAGATTGTGAGGGATATCTTAGGGTTAGAATGGACCTCCAGGGATTAGAGGGGGGCATGTAGGGTTGCCGAATCCAGCCTAATCCTGCCTCTTCTTTTGGGGAATGGAAACGTCTCATTCCGATTGTACGCAGATTCTCCAGCCAACAGTTCACGTTTATTCACTATCCAGTGATGGGAGAAGTACGGTTTTAAGCATGAAGGAAAAATTGTAAGTGCGCCGTTAGAAGGAGGCGTATGTGTTGAAGGTCAGAAAAACTTTGTGAACAATTTTTCTGCTTTGGGGGCAATAATGTGAGCAGATGGTGCATAGGAGTTATACTACAGCAATTAAAATAAAAAATGGTTGGACTTAATCATGGATGGAAAATATAGAATTATTTTCAGACTGTGTAGTTGGTGTATTCTGCGTGGATTAAAGTTAAAATTTGTGCATATTTTATATAAATTAGAAAATTTTTCTCAATTTTAAAGCCAGGCGTTTCGATTTAGCGTCACTCTCGTTATAGCGCCAAAATCGGCAGAGACCAACAGTGGCAGTATATCGAGAGTTGACTGTAGGTTAGTAGATGGGGGGGGGGGGGGGAATTTAAAAGGGCGTAATTATCTAAATGTGAACTAATATATACAATTTACATGCATTTACTCATGCAGAGCTGTGACGGTTTCTGCTAAAGGAGATTTCTTCGCCCTTGGACGCTACCCAATCATCGATGCAAATTGTCATATTTTATTATGAATAAGCTTTACTTAACTTCACGCATCCCTTGGATAGCGCTTTTTTTTCCAGAAATGAAAATCTCTAGATCATGCATGTGACGCTAAAATGCAACTGGCACACATGAGTAAGTGATTATTTGTTCATTTTTTCCGTAACCGAAAATTAATAGAGGCTATGCATATTAATTCTTCTTTAACGCATTCTTCTTTAACACCCTGCTTGTTTCACTAAGCATAAAACATCCAAGGAACTGAATTTTCTTGACGTCATATTTACGAACAATCTTGCACGTTCGAGGATGTGCACAAACACCCGTAAATACTTTTTTCAGAGCTTGTGACGAGCTCTGAAATCTTCATTCGTTGGAATCTTCATCCTTGGAGGTTGCATGAATATTACAGGTCGTCAGGAATGCCTTCGGGTGTCCCGACTTGGCCCCCAGCTAAGGCAAATGTGAAGGACGAGGTTGAAGATGCATTGATAATCTGGAACAACCGTTTTGGTCTGATCCTTCATATTCCTTTTTTTTTTATCGGTTTCGAAGATCTTTCGTGAATTGCTTGAAACCATATTCCCAGAGAATCCGTGATACCAAATTGCACAATACATCGACGGATATCCTCCGATATTTCAGCATCGTGTAAGCCAATAAACGAAGTGATACGTGTTTCTTTAGGGTAGCTAGCGCCAAGGAGAAGAAAAGGCCCCATACTTTTTTCTCTTCAAAATCCCTTACCTCCTTTTGACTCTCGACGTGTACCGTATCCTTCTCGATCTTGATCATGAGTCTCTCTGTTTCTTCTGATAGCGCCACGAGTTGTGGTCGCAGGGCGGTCTCCCGATCTTTCATCACCGAAATCTGATTCGAAGAAGAAATGCATTTTCAGGCGGTGTCAGCGGCCATCTGGATCAATATTTGGCATCATGGACAGACTTGAGTTGCATCGCCTTTCAACCGCTGATAATGTTTAAACTTTTCTTCCCTTCATTCTTTTCTGGATTTTCTTGATATTTTAAAGTTTGGGCATGTTTTTTCCTTTGATTTATGTTATTCGTTGCCTACAACATGAGGTATAGCATGCTCTTGTTTGCTTGCTACACTAGTTTGCTTGCTACTTTTCGCAGTATTGCTATCGAAAAGAGCATACGCGAGTGGCTCAATGGACCTGGATCAATATTGGGATATTACGATAACCCATATTTATTTAACGACGACTACGGATACCTTGAAGCAGGTCATAGACTGCTTTTTGCCCTTCGATTTGAGCCCGACTGGAATTTACCTGGGAAGTAGCGTACTCCAGTCTCTCGAGTCCCGTGGCGTATCGGTTCTTCAACAGAAGGATTTCGTTCCTCTTCACTGCCAACAGATTCTTGAAGGTGAGGATGAGTTCGAGGAAGGACGTGGGGGTGGCATAAGTCGGCCTCTTGTACGTCTCGAAGAACCGGGTGCTCAAGTGACCCACGCTCCTGTGGAAGTACTGGCAGAGTCGGATGCATCGCTCTCGGAAATCGTCGGGGAGGTCCACGTCCGAGAGGAACTTGGATGCCACCCTCTCAAGGGCATCATCCGGCCATTCCGTGAACCTGGTCATCGAAGGAACGACATCGTTATTTCAATACGTCGGCGTCGCCAGGTCAACTCGACGTAATACCCCATCTACTCCTCTACGCTGCCAATACTTCGTGATTTAGACGTTCTTCCGACAACCGTTAGTTACGTTTTTCGTAAGAGGGGGAGTTGGACCATTCAGTGGCGCAACTAGTTTTATAGGGAATGGGATGGAGGGTGGGGGACTTCCTTGTTCGTGTCGCCCCCCCCCCCCCCCCCCCTCTCCCTTGGAATGCCGACTGAGACTGACAGTCGTTATTCTAATATTAATACATTTATCCAGCAAGGACAGTAAAAAATCGTTCCTGAGGTCGTCTCACAGGAAATTACTGGAAATATGGAGCAAATTAAAAGACTTTGACTTTAAAGAAATTCCTCTGCGGACAGCACTCTTACACGTTTCCCAGTCACTTGAGAGAATACGAAAGACGGTCAACCTTGTCGGCTAGAATTACTGCAAAAAATTCATGCTTTTGCCTTTCAAAAAACAATTGCAAGAATCACGCATAATCATCGTTTTCCTATGACTGCTTCTCATGAAGAAGTTCCTTAGAAGGAAGGTATACTGGATCGCATCCCATTCCGCAAATACGGTAGATGGACGAATCCTCAAGGTGCCTTAAGATACTGTCATGAAGAGTAGGGAGAAGCTAACGTTACTGTCATGAAAAAATTCTTTGTTAATTTCCCTATTTCCAGTGTTTTGGGGCATTTCTAACCCTGAACTTGACCCCTTTGTTGCGCCCCTGGGGTCATTTCTCCATTTCATGTCCCCTCTCCCCCGCCCCCCTCCCTCTAAAGTCTAAACTGACTGCAGACTTGATGACAGACATTTACGCTGTCCCATATTCATCTTTGTCACTTGCTTGACATGCTCAAGTTATCACACCGTTCATTTGCGTTCGACATCTTGAAACAGGGGCATTAATCCCGAAACTGCGCAAGACCGATAATAAATCGCTTTCGCGGAAATAAAAACGGGGACACGGACCAATCGATGGTACAGCAGTTGATGAGAGACGGGAACATGCGCAGCCGAGACCGAAAAGCGTCTCCGATGGGCGACATCGCGAGGATCACGTGCAGGTTCCTCCTCACTCGTTCCACGAAGAAGTTGTAGAGGGAAAGGGGGGAGGGGTCGATCTTCCTCCCTTGCTCCCTGGCGGCCGTCTGCATCCGCTCCAGGATCTCCGCTCGCTCGTCAGGGGGATACAGATTCGGAATGTCTCCGGTGTTCAGGAGCATGTTGATGTCCTGAGATGTAGAAAATAGGATTTAGGCTTCTTCAGTGATCTGCCGAGTTTGCAACAGACTCGGAGAAATTTACAGCGACAATCGGAAGACAGTAGTTTCAAGGGTTGCTTGCACATGCGAATTTTACAAAAACCTCGACTTTTATGAAACTGTGGTGGAACCGTTTGTCTGGGAAAAAGAAGTTCCCAGCTTTACATGGCTGCAAAACGGAACATCCTTCGTAGTATCCGCAGGATCTCATCTACAACATGTGTAAGTGGTATCAATGGAAATAATTTATAAGAATCCATATAAGTTGTTTTCTCCGGATGTGAAACGAGCGAGTGTGTCAGCTCACGAAAACAGGCAGACATGGAACTCACCCTGGCATCGCTTGGATAATATCTGTCACTCGGGCTCTTGATTCCATTCGAAATTTCAGGAAATTACACGCATATTTTGTACACGATGACCCATACATTTCCTGCTGATACATCGGATTGTATTCCGTCTGCAACCATGTAAGGACGGGAACCATTTTGAAGCTACAAATAGGTTTTTGGATGAATAAATGCCTTCCATTCGGATCAGTTTCACGACTTTATCGGGGCTGCAGCTGAATGAGGCAATCATAATAAATGAGGACTTTCTATTTCTATTGGCAGATGGGGCGATGGCCGATTATGATCTCATCTCATACTCATCAGCCGGCGAAGATACTGATGTCAATCGTGACGTGTAGATAAAGAGCAAAGAACCATTACATGTAATACTTATTCAAACAGGCCTTTCAGGAGGCCATGCTCTACTTTTTAAGGTTGTCACGATGGCTATATTTAAAATACCGACATACTTCCCTTCTTACAGATGTCTGATCCTTCAGCTTTGGGTTTACGGAGACCCGCCAGGAATGCGTTCGGAGACTTGGATGAATACACATGACACTGTTACGTGGCCGCTGCAAGGCTCAACGTAAAACCCAATTACTCACAGCACCCACATTGCTTATCATAACTTCTGGTCAATACTCATATTCTTAACGATTTGCGAGTTCCTTTACTCACGACACTCCAACTCAATGACAGTAGCCATTAGAGGGATGAGTTGGATGGCATGGGAGGGCGAAAAATAGGAAAAGGCCGGGGAATAGAAGCCGGTAATTTCCTGATCACCGGTCGGGTGTGCCACCACTGCAACGCCGAACCTGGGACATTCACTCCTATTTCTTCATAACATCCCTATCGCTGCACATAATCAAGGGTAGGAGGGGGTGTGACCATTGCGATGGGTAATAAAGCCATCGATGCCTCCAACTCTCGATAATGACATCAATGCATCGATCGATGTATCGTGACAGCCCTCCGCTTTTCCTTTTGATGTTGTTAATGATTTATCAAGCCATGTCACGCGATTATTTTTATTTTCTCCGTTCGGCACGTTCTTCTTCGGACATCGACATCGGCAGCTTAAAAACCTACCAATGGTCGATGGGTCCGATGGTGCTACACTTGCAGCCGATACTGCTGGTTGCCGATACATCGGCACAGCCCTGTTTTTAATTATATTTCGATGAAGGTTTAATCTTCTCACCCTTTCATCCTGACAGTTCAGGGTGGCAGATACATTTGACCCACAACCAAATGCAGTTAGTTGTTAATAGTGTTGCAAGTTTCGGCTAAATTAAAATTGAACGTGTCTGATATTCTGGAAAGGAGGGAATTCGTTCAATCCGCTCAACCCTACCTCGATGAAGGCTTCGTCCTTGATCTGCGTATCGGTAAAGAGGAACGCCGTGGGCTTCCCTTCCCCACCGGCCTTCATGAGAATCCGCTTGAGGTCGTCCCGCCACTGCTCCAGGCCGTAGGACCTGCTCATCTCCAGCTGGCACAGTTCATAACCGGCCATGAAAACGGCCAGGCGGCTGCAGCTGGCCCTGCCGCTCCCCCCCATGCCGATGAGGAGTGCATGCCCCGAATCCTGTCTCAGCACCCGGGCGATCCTGCTCACGTGCTCTATGGCGAACTGGAACATGACCAGGGACATGGGGTTCTTGGAGACCACGTTGTGCTCGCTCAGATAGTTCTCCATCACTGCCGTCAGTCGTTCCAGGTCCGTGATCTGCAGGCACAAAGAACGAGCTATAAGCACCTTTTAACAAATGAATGTGATGCGATTTAATGTACAGCGGATTCGCACGATAATTTTTTTTGAAGACTTTTCGAAATGAGCAAGTTAAATTTAAATCGTTGCGGAGAAAGTGATTAATTGATGTTCTCCGAAAATTGCTTGATCATCCCGAGTCAAAACGGGCCGATGCTCTTACCTCGTCGTAGACCTTTGATTCTGCATCTGGGTAGATGTAGTCCCCGAAGAAGAGCTTTCGAATACCCTTTTCTTCCAGAGTCCCCATCTGACCGACCAGATGAGGAAGACATCTCTCGAGACTGGTCTTGAAGTGATTCTGACAGGAATTTTGAAGCAGTTCCATGAATTTCATCCTGCGAATCGGGAAGAGTGACTATAAGCATTTTCTCCGCATTTCTTTCCCTTCCCCCCTCGAAACCGCCCGACCTGTCCTGTTCTTCGATGAGCCGATCGTGGAAGGACCTGGTGACTTCGTGGACCCACAACCGCACCATCTTCCCCGAGTCGGTGAGATGGCTCGGCGGCATGAGCAGCACCCCCCGGACGACCCGGCTGAAGTCTCGCAGGTTGAACACGTAGTGGCTTTTTGTCGGGGTCGGACGGAAGCTCCCCATTGCTCCCTTGTACACCTCCAGCGTTGCTTGCACCAGTGCCTAAGCATGGAATCACATTGGCGATCCCGGTGAAATAAAGATCGACCGTGAGGATCCGTATAAACAAAATTGTTCCAAAAGTATGGGGACAACGAGAGTTCAACATAGAGTCGAAATCGATTAGATTTCCGAGGACAGTCTTGGAATAAAATCAATGTGCTGCATCAACTGGTGCATGTCATTCTTTAATATTTTGAAAATTGATAATATCTTAAAATTTGGTGTGGGGTCATAATCCACACCTCGAGTAGGGAATTTGCTATTGTCTGCAGTTGGATGCTATAGTTAAAGTTTGCGCAGTTGTGCCTTGCATGATACATGAGGCAAGACTCATTTGTGTTCAACACTGAATTCTCTCCAAGGGTCTAGTAGCGCTTCGGTGATGGAGAAAGTCTTTCTTGGGCTATTTGGAAATGTGGACTATATTCTGCACAAATAATAAATCAGACGACACAGGTATCGTTCCGTAGTTGTGGAAAAACGCCTCCTTGCATATGTGACTTCGTATAACGTGCGGCAAAAAAACACACACAACGTAGCCTTACAAACATATTTCACAGAGAAACGGTCAGAAACAGACCTTGGAACACCGCGTGATGCTCATCTCGAATCCCTTGCCGAAGTGCCAGTCGACAACGGAGCCGAAGATCTTCGTGAGCGTGGCATCGTCGAAAGCGTCGATGCAGAGAAGGTGCAGATGCCTCGCCAGGCGGTCCGGCAGCGGGCTCCGTCCTCCTCCGGGTGGAGCCATCGCCGACACCAGCAGCTGATCGAGGAAGTGCATATCACCCGGTTGCGCGAGAAAGTCCTGCTTCCCCTTTTTGCGCTGAATTGTTTAAATGAATTTATTCAATTAATTTTGTCCGCCGTTGCGATTTTCTTCGAGGCGGGGCTGGGACTCTGCGAGGAGCATGTTATGCATGTGCATAAAATGGGGATTTTTCCATCTACGAGGATCGGGGAAAGAAGTCCCTTGTTGGAAGACTCTCATAAGTCCAAGTATAACCCGTATTAGATATCTTAACCGTTTACATTTTTAAACATATGTACAGGTTCAGTGTCTATTCATTGCGCTGTACGGTGAGAAACTTCCCTTTTTCTCTATTCGCTTCACTTGACCCATTTTGCTTCCTCTATTCCAGGAAGGTCCATGACCTTCAAATACTTCCCGAAGTATCCTTAGTTATCTGCAGAATTTCTTCGAAAAGTTTATTTTGGAAATCCAGGTTGCCAAGCCTTGAACACAAATCACCAAGTGATGCTTTTAGCCAAACGGAATATTTTTTTTCCAGACCAGTTCAACCTATTCGAGTTTTCTTTCGCAGCTAAACTTTTTCCTGGGTCATTATATTATCCTCTTTTGGTGTTTTTTGGGGCTCTCCGTTCCCGGAACATTTGTCTCAGGCATAACATAGTTGCAATTTCATCAGTTGAGTGTCAGGAGTTTATTTGAGCCTCCCCACCGTCGCGATCGAATTCCTCCGATCTTCTCTTGCAACCCCACTCGAAGACGGAGAGCGAAAACCGACCGGGGGGCTCAAAATGCCTTGAAATTTTCATCGAAACAAATGCCCGGAGCAGATAATGCTCGGCTCATATAAGGTACTAATGTAAAAGGCCGTGCACGCAGGGGTGAACTAAGTCGATTGAAATCATTTTGTGCACGCTTTTCTGCTCTCTCTTCATCGGTTTCATTGGCCCTGGAAGAAACCTGTGAAGTAACATTTCATGCAAGCCGTTCTGCATGAAATGTTACCGAAATGAAATGGTTACTTTCAGCGGCTGACTCCACAGTATGGATCGCACCACAGAAAGGTTTAAACTTCCCAGCCTTTTTCGTGGCATCTTGAGAGCAACGCCAAAATTCAAAACTGTAATAAAGAGCAGTAATGGAATGCTGCACACTTACGCGAAGTTCTGTGGGAAACCGGCGACAGGACTGGTGACATGACAAAACTCAAAAGATCACTGTCATAGCAGTCGCCATAGCAACAACGTACGTAGCCGACAATACCTCGTACTCTTATTGTTGGTTGTGAACACTTTGCCCAGGAAGGCATGCAATGCTATTCTTATTGTTGATATTTGGCTCAATTACGTCAAAATGGTAAGACTTATTGGACTTTTGACGCAATAAGTATCGCCTCAAGATCATAAGCTTCCGATTGACACCTCAATCTTGAAAAATCCGTTCATCCATCACAGACACAGAATGGAATACACGGAAAGATTAGCCTTTTGTGTTTATGGATGGTTGGATGGATATAGATACGAGGTTTGTTAGCGAAAATCTTGAGGGTCTGGCATGAGACAGCTCTTCCATCTCAGCTCCGGGGGCCTCGGAAAAAAAAACTTTCTTCCCTTCTTCATGCTTCACTCTCATCATTCAATCTCATAACAGTCGTGAGCTCGTATCCATTACAAAGTATGTGTTTGCCCATATGTAATGCATTTGTAATGGATGAGGAATCCAATGGATTATCCATTATCTGCCAAAAAGAAGTGTAACTAAAAAACCCCTCTTTTCTAACTGTAGGAGGCCCGTTTTATGATTCTAAGAACTTCGGTAATGCATTCATACTTTCGTTATTATCGCACATTTAGAAGAGGATGAGTTGAAAACTCACAGTGTCGATGACCTCCAATTTGGAGGTATCTTTCCGATCGTACCAGTAGCCATGGTCCAGCCATTGTCTCAAGAGCTCCAAAGGCGGTTGACAGCCGAACACTTCCTTCTGAGGCAGGTTCATGTCGTCGATGAACACCACGCATTTCTTCCCCATTGAGGGTCCGTACACACCTTTTCTCCGCCTGAGGTACGACGCCCTCGCCTTCGAGACTTGCACGAATAAAACTTGCAAGAAGAGGGGAGGGGAAAGGCACGAACCTATCCAGTTTGGACATGACAATGTCTTGGGTTTGCGTGGCCGTCGTTCTGGCCGAGAAATTGATGACGTTGGGAAGGAACTTCTCCTTGGGTAGACCCATCAAGTGATGGGACACGATGGCAGACTTCCCCGTCCCTGTCGGCCCAACGAATACTAACGGTATGCCCTGGTTGAGGAGCAACTTAAGGAAGTAACTCTGACGCGCCGTTTCCACGGTCGGGATCAGCAACTCCGACACCTAATAAAGAAACAAAAAAGTTAAATCGTGTTTTTAACGGTAATCTCAAACGAATCAGTCGCACCTTGGCGTTCGGTGGAATGTGAAGGGCTTTCTTGTCCATGGTTTCCATCCACGGCATCCAATGACCCATGTCCTTTCGGTCGAACACGTAATCGTAGACCGTTCCTCCGTCTGGGATGAGTTGCTGGCGCTGCAACTTGAAGCTCTTTGGACGCGGATGAGCCAAGTTCAAGCCAAGTACGAGCTGGCGAAGAAATTCGTCAAACTTCTTCCTGCTGTCTCCTGCAACCGTTTCGAACGTCCCTTTTCATGCATGCAATTCTAGCAGCCATTAAAAACGACTGCTGAAAGTACCCACCCGTAAGGACACCTCCGATGGACCAAATTATGGCAAAAATGAACATGCCCTGGAGCCAAGACTGCCCCTGTTGTCCTCCAAGTACTTCCGGCTGCGTCTCTTTCAGATCCACGAAGAGACAGTTGAAAAGGCGCAGCAGAGACTGTCAAAAACAGACGTCCCACAAATCAGATGAAATCCCATTCCATAAAACCGTAACGGCTCTCATAGCTCATCGCCAACGCCGGCGAGAGTTTGCCAAAGAGCTTGCCCGAAAGAGGTGGAGGTCTGCCGTGCGAATGAACGAGAAAGCGGATTGAGACGAGACGAATTCGAGGCAGGGATCCACGAGCCAATCCGTCATGTCCTTGAGGGCATCCAAAGTGTCGTGTGGCACTTGATCTCGAAGGGTGCTCATGTACGAGTCTCTTAAGGATCGCCAACCCAATTTGTCTGAAGTGTAGAGGGAAATCGGTGCACGGTCGACCTGAATCCTATTTAAATGACTCTACATGCTTTGTTAATGTGTAGTTTTTACAATGCACCCAAATAGTGAACTTCTAGACTATCGGCGATAACAGTCAGAAAAGTCAAACTTGGTTCCATGTAGATCATGCCACATCTGGAAACGGTCGCTGGAGATGCATGCTCGAGGTCACCCACTTCAAAGATGATGTTCATCTGCCTAGACATCTGCCGAAGCCCGAAAACGCCATCATGGCAGCCGCCCGACCGGAGATGCCTCCTTCGGGGAAGGCCGAGGAGATCGGAGGGAACGAACTACCTGGATGATCTCCCCCGACATGAGGCAGAGCTTCCTGTTGTCGTCCAGCACCGTATTGAGGTTCTCGATCCACAAGGCATCCACGGGTCCATCGAGAACGAGCCATTGGCGGTCGGGGCTTCCGCTTATCGCCATCTCGCGAAAGGCCGTTGCCAGAACCCCTGTCGATAGTCGTGCAAATTGGCACGTCTCTACGTTGAGACTGAGAAATCCGTATTTCGAGGCCCCTGCACTCACCGTCCGACCACTCGTGCGAGATCTTATCGAAGCACCCGTAGAGTTGACCCAGTTCCAATGCCTTGGGATTAATCACGCGAGTGTTTACTTTACTTTCTTTGAAGGGGGAATCTGGCATTTCGGCAACCGCCGTCAGAGCTGCCGCAAGGATCTACGCGTCGCAGAGAGAGGAAGCCTTTTTCATTCCTTTCCATTTCGGATCGAAATGCAGACGAGATGGAGTCCGACCTGATACGCCGACGTCTTCCCACCCATGGGCTCACCGACGAGCATAAGTCCGTGGCGGACCAGGATCATCTCGTAGAGCTGGAAGATCTTGTCGGTGAACCAGGGCGTGGCTTGGAGGCCTCTTTCCTGAATCTTCGCGAAGATGGCCTCCGTGAGCACGGAATAGTCTGGTGGCTGGAGGTCCACTCCGGGGAACAGGTCCGAGATGATCCCATCGAACAACGGAATATCCTGACAAGAGATTTTTACTTATGCTGTTTTCTCCATTGACCGAGTCTCCATTTTCCCCATCAAGGGCGGAATTCAGAATTGAAGAAAGAAAAAAAAACAGAAGGGAAACCTCTCGAGTCGGAAAAATCTGTTTTTAGATCATCAAACATTGTTCATTAGAAAAATCAATGGCTAACGGTAAATCATATCGGAAGTGTGCTCAGTTCCTATATTTACTTGAGAATACTTGAAATAGTACTTCAGAGGTGAGGACATTTACTCAATATTGCCTGTCTGGAGGCATGCATTGCATTGCAGTTCGTTATCATGCAAGCTAGAGGTTGAACAACCTTTGCGTCAAATTTACGAGGATCAAACTAAAAGGTTCGAGGGAAAATTCCCACACATCAATTTGCAGACAGGGTGAATGAAAGGCCCATCCAACCGAAGTAAAATATGCACGAGATGCGTCTTTCCATGCACATGAATCTTTTCTCATGCCAGGCTTTTAACATCGACCTGGAAAGATGAGTGCCATGTCCAATCAGCGAGAAAACTGTCACTTTCTTGAAAGACTTAGAATGCTTAATGCTGTTTGAAGCTCAATGTCATTTTCCGTGACGGCTGACGAGGGTCTCACAGATGCCATCTGCAACTAGTCAAACCCCTGGTGTGGGTTTTACTAGTTGCAATTCGGGGGAGGGAAGTTGTTCCAAATTGAATATCTGTAGAATAGGGTGATTCTGTCAATGGTAAAAGACTTTCCAAGAGAAAATACGTCACTGTCTGAAAAATATGCATGGGATGCATATGAACATTTCTCAAATGATGAGAATTGGGGGAATACAGTATTTCCGTCTTTCAGTCTGCAAGGCAGCCAGCACGCCCTTCCCTACTGCTGCCAATTTTTCTGGAACGATGACCCTCTTACTGTTGTACCTGCTTTAGACAGTAGATGCGCCTTCCTTTTACCTGAGCGAGGAACTTGGGCCTGTTGACCCCGAGGATGGCCCTGAGCACCAGCTGTCCCTCGTCCTGGTTGGGATACTTGAGCCTGAGGTTGCGAGCAGCCGTGAGCACGGCCTTCACCGCTCGCATCCCGTAGTCGTAGTGGTGCTGGGAACTCAGCTGCTCCGAGCACAGGCGGTACACGTCCACGATCTTCCCTGCCAAACTGAGCCATCGAGAAATCTTAACGATCGAAGACGTACGAGTTCAAGATGGGAAACCCAGGTTCCCGTAAATTTCATGGTATCTGACTCCCAACTTCTGCAAAAAGTCGGGGACTCTTGGTCGCCTTCAAGCCACGCACGCTCGATCGTGTCGGCAAAAGAGAAGGCATTGCAAGGAATCACACGTCATTCTTCGTTATTAGCCCAATTTTAGCTTTCCTACGTCGTCAAGTGCAAATATGTGTCTCATGGACCGATGCTTTGCAACAGGAACACGAGTTCCGTTTCCTCACGACACGCATTTGAATTTAAACGTTCAATCCTCTTTTTTCCCGAAGAAATCAAAACCATTAGAAGGATCTTTTTTCACCGTTCACAATTTCTTTCAAGGAATTTTTCCGGCCATAAGGGGCTGTAAACGAGAAACATGAGTTTCTTCATTGAAATACTAGCTATGGTTGCGCCTTCGGCGCTCCATTACCTTGGATATTGAGTAATACTTTAATTTTTTTCGAAATGGGAAACACGTATTTAAAGTACGTCCCCATTGAAATACGTGACAGATGGGGTCGAAAGACTTGATTTTTATCAAACTATTTACTTCCTTGATTGTATGTGTGCCTAACTTTAAATCTTTTCTTGTGTCCCTTTTGGTAAGGGTGGAGAATACATTTTGAAAAACTCCCCTCTAATATTCTACGCTAAGGGGATATATTTCAAAAGTAGGATTTTTCCTGTACTCAGCCATTAAACAGGTACTTCTGAGGGACGTTTAAATTTTCTGTCTCTGATTCGTTGGATCCAAAAAAAAATTCAGGAAAATGGGACTTATAAAAGAGAGCCCTG
Organism: Darwinula stevensoni; assembly: GCA_905338385.1. Classification (NCBI taxonomy): domain Eukaryota; kingdom Metazoa; phylum Arthropoda; class Ostracoda; order Podocopida; family Darwinulidae; genus Darwinula; species Darwinula stevensoni. The sequence continues at coordinate 86,354 of CAJPEV010000498.1, forward strand.
ATGGGTTTTAGCGAACAAATGTTTTTCTTCTGAAATGGAGACTCAGGGAACACCATGCCACCCAGTTTCAGCCTTTTACGTTTCATACGTTTTCCCTTTTTGAATTAGCGTCAGTCATTCACAATCGTCTATATTAGAAAAATATGATTATTTCTTTACGCAGCTATCCATCAGGTACTTATTTCTCAAGTTTTTTATAACTTTCATGCGCCCTCTGTTTTGCTGGATCAGAAAATTCGTGAAAATACGGCTTTTGCAAAATATGTGCCCTGAGCAATTTTAACGTATCATTTTTTCTTACTGAAATCCATCCTCAGTGAACTACATACCCACAAAGTTTCAGTATCATATGTTTGCCCTTTTCGCTGGTGAAAGAACATACTTGGAAAAGCCGGCCCACCCAAAAGCTATGTCCGGACGGAATGCCCCATGAAAGCTGAATACTCCCTCAGCTCAGTAATATCATGTTACTTAAACGTGTGCCAAGTTTCACCCTTCCATTTCAGACCAATTCGCCACAACAATTTTTTTTTCAAAGCATCGCCCTCGGAAAAATTCCCCCAGGGATGTATCGAGACGTAACATTTTTATTTAACTCATTGTTTCAGGTGTCACATTCATGCAAAGTTTCAGCTTTCCATGTTCATCAGTTTAACCGATGCAAACAACTTAGTTGAAAACATCTCCCTTTGAAAAAAGGTACATGTGTACCAAGTTTCAGATTTCTAACCCTTTTAGAACATGGTTAGAATTAGCGTCAGTTAGTCAGTCACGATCGTCTATATATATTAGAAAATAAGTTGCGAGAGCGCATCGAATGCTCTTCGGCAATATAAAAGGGTTTCTCACCTCCTTGCATTGACGAATCCGTAGGAATAGAGGGAATTCTCGGCAATGAGTGCGTAGTCCGGGACCATCATAGCCACCGTCCGGAAAAGGACCTTCAGGTTGTCCGGCAGTTCCTGGCGTCCTGCGTACCTATAGGTCACGTCCAGTTTCAACGGGTGAGCATCGTCTTTCTGCACTGCAGTGGGATGGGACGAGCTCTGGCCGATTTCATTTCAATCGTGAGAAAAGGGGTACCAAGTGCGATCTGGGTTTCCAGGCAGGGTTTCACGGGGGTTCGTCAAAGTTTAGAACGGTTCATTTTTTTAGATCCATCATGCCACGTTCCAGCGGAAGAAAAGACGGCAGAGACTTTTGTCAGGAGAGGGAGGAGAGACAGTTTCCAGAGAGGGTCGCCCTCGAATGCGACTGAGTGCTTCTCTCTCTTGAGTCTTTCCGCGAAAGTTCTTAAATGAATGCCAAACTTTATTTTTTTTTCTCTCCAGCTGGCCTCTAACAGATGCGTAGCATCTTCTTTGTGCTTAAAATGTTAGGGAATTGGTTGAAAACTTTGTTTTCCTTCATACGCAGGATTGATCAAGATGAAAGCAAATTATCGTCAAGCCTGCTTGCATTTAATCACGAGCTTTAGATTTCGGTTCTCTGGCCCGTAATCATGACGTTTTTCCCCAATTGAATTATATCTAGCTAAAATTATAAGAACAGCTTCGAAAATCCTTTCATGAGATGACCCGAGGAATCTAACGATGCAAGCACAAAATCCAAACAGTGATGACTCCTTGAGCTTCAGTTTTTTTTTTTAGTTTTGAGCAGAATTTCCCCAATTTGTTCGCAGTGAGCCCTGAGGCCTCGCAAAAAATTAATGGCGAATTTATCCCTGAATCCCCCTGATGGTCGAGATAGAAAGGATATCACTCCCACAAAAAAAAAATTTACGAGAACTTGGGGAATCGAGCGACTGGGATCTCAAGAACATGTCCATCACATTTGCGTCGACGGCTGTGCGAAATGAACACGATCTTGGCGATTCGCACGGAATAAAAATATGATTCGTCATCTGGGGCACCATGTGTGCCAGTACTGGTTGGTAAAGGCACCTTCGGGCCTTCCCCAAATACCATGTATCTGTCAATTTGATCCGGGATGACTGGCATAATTCTACTTCACACTGAGGACTCAATTGGCCCCAATTAGCATCTCCTTTCATTGAATCCGGCGTTATTGCTGCATCATTCCTTAGGGTATCAGACAAAACATCGACGTGACAAAATATCGAAGAAATGAAACATCGACACGCCAATTTATTTTTCTCTGATTTTTTTTTTTGGAGATCGCAAATGTTACATAACTTTTAAAGGGCCTTGCTGCGATCGTCTATCAATCCAGGATGACAGATGGAAGACAGGTTGAAGATGGCATCGTGGCTTCAGCAAGTCCCTTGGGGCCAATCTTCCTTCTACCTGGAAGTTTATTGATTGCCTCAAGAAGGAACAGAGCCTGAATGAACTCGGAATGGAGCAGTATACTGTTGCAGCGTACCGCGCAATGACAGGCTCCTCTTCTCTTTTCAATGTGTTCCATGTTCTCATCGTTGACAAAAACTGATGCCTTATTCTAATTCTTTATTCTTTTCATTTCGCCACTCTTGACGTAGTTTGAATTCCTTTTGACTTAATGTGTACGTGTCAATCAAATTAAAAAATTATGTTCTTTCATTAAAATATTTAACATTTTCCTCTTCATTTCAAAATCCCAGCTGTACCATATACGAGGTATATCCGGTGATCTACGAAATCTCCCCATATGCTTGCTTTTTTATTTCAACCGTCTTTGATAAACAAACTGGAACCGAGCAAATATGCATTATACAGGAATGATTAGCCCCAAGAGGCTTGCTGAAGCCACGATGCCATCCTCAACCTGTCTTCCATCCGTCATCCTGGATTGATAGACGATCGCAGCAAGGCACTTCGAAAGTTATGTAACATTAGCCATCTCAAAGAAAAATCCGAGAAAAATAAATTGGCGTGGCGACGTTTCATTTTGTCGATGTTTTGTCCTGTCAATGTTTTGTCACGTCGATGTTCTGTCGTTTCGACGTTATGGCGTCGATGTTTGGACATGGAACCATTCCTTTGAGTCCCTTCTTCAACTATAATCAACCTGATCAACCTGAATCCCCATTCAATTAAGCGTCTCCTACAAACTACGAGAATAGAGAAGCATCAATCGCAGACGGCGGAAGAGGATGTTTAGCGTGAGCATTATTTCACCTGGTCGTGTTTTAGATCGGGGGGTGACAGTAGAAGGCGGCACCACGACATCGACTAGACAGAGTGAGAGATTGGGGGAAAAGGAAGACACCGAGGACACGGATGCATTCGAGTCGGTATTTCGTCTTACCAATTGTGGCTGTAGTAGTAGCTACATTCGGTCAAGGAAGAAGAAACAACAACCAGGGGAAAAAACCATTAACACTGTTGCAGTCTGAATGCGCGAGCCTGGAAGATTGCCGATGATTAAGTCTCCTGAAATTGCTTGCATTCTTACCCGGGATTCATGGTAATGAAGATGGAGCAAGTGGGATCCAAGCGGAGGGTGGTGCCCTCGAAATGCAGGGTGGGTGCACCCTGAGCCACGGCAGTCTGAAGACAGTGCACCTGTTGAGCCACCACGCTCAAGACTTCCAATTCAATCCTGTTGAACTCATCGAAACAGGCCCATGCTCCGGATTGTGCCAATCCCTTGCAAAAAAAAAATTCAGCCGTATATGCACTCTACTTTGGGCAGATCCGAAATATATCTTAACTGCCAAATAAACAAAGACAAAAGCAAATACAGGGTGATTTTTAAAACAGTTCCTAGTTTCCATAACTTTTTTGTAATAACATTTCAGAGACCATATTTGAACAGAATATGAAGAAGGCATGGGAGATTCGTGTGGGCTCAAAACATGGATGATTCATGAAAAAATACTCCAGGGGCAGCGCCAAAGCAATATGGGATCCTTCACAGCGATGCAGAAATTGTTTCTTATGAAATGGTACTTCAAGCTAAACGAATCACCTAAGGAGGAGCTACAGCTACTAGGAGAGGAATGAAATCTCCCAAAAAACATCAGAAATTTTAGGCACAAAGATCAAGTCTGTGTCTGAATATCGATTCATTTCATCATCACTCTGGTTTTTTTTCTGAAAGAACAAGTGTAAGGTGCTACCTTGAAAAATTTTCCCATGGCTTTGTAATCCAGACCCTCGGAGCAGTTGAAGACGACGCATTTCTTGGCAACCGCCTTCGCCAAATCCTTGCAGGTCTCCGTTTTGCCCGTTCCCGCAGGCCCCTCCGGAGCCCCTCCGAGATGCAGCCGCAACGCTCCCATTAACGTCCTTCGCGTTCACGCACACAACACGAGAAAGCCTTCGTTCTCACCGGTCCTCATAACTGTTCTCCTACGGTATTCTCTTTCACATATTTCCCTTAGGAAGTCCGACCGAATCGAGCATGGACACTCACCGATAGCAGCGATCAGTGAGGGGAGTGATGACAAGCCGCCCCGTATTTCCAAGGTACTCGTAGGAGTACCTGATTTCCGTGGTGATCATGGACACAGTGACGAGGGAATCGAATTCGTTCCAGTAATATCTCAATTGAGCCAGCCAATCGAAATCTGACGGCCCTCGGACCCCGAGTTCCACCAATCTCCCCACCACATCCCGCGCTGCCCCCGATTCAATGAGCAATTGGAGCAACAATACAACGAGATTACGAAGAGCAATTGGACATCATTCAATGCTAATCATTCCATAGAAAGACGTAGATCCGCTTCCCAAGTTTGAATGTGATAAGTACGAGTGATTTCTCATTGAAGGACATCAAGAAATCATACTACATCAAGTCTTAATACTACACCATTTTTCGTTATTTTATGTCTTTCTTCCTTCCTAACCATTAACTTCGTTGAAATATTTGTGGGGATACAAATTGAAGGACATGCCATGAGCGTCGATGACAAGGAGAGCTTCGAGAGTTGTTCTAGCTCCTGCTGATAATCCCTTGTCCTTCACTAGACGCACGATGTCTTCAATTTGACGCGTGCAACGCCTCAGGTGCTCCTATATCATATAAATACAATCAAGAATAAGGCAGTGTAATTCAGAAAGCAGTTTTTAATTATCGTCGTGAAGGCAGGGAAGTGGCGAACCTTCAGAGCGTCTCTGTCGCCGAGTGCCTCGGTGGTCTGCGCTGTCCAGTGGATGTTGGAGGCGCAGAGGATGACCTGCCCCGGCCACTCCAGAACCCACTTGGCCCTGTCCGTGTGGGCATAGGCGGCCACTGCCCTCTGGGTCACACTCCTCAGGCTGCTTATCATCAGGCCCTCTACCTCCACGAGCCATTTCTCCACCAGCCCCTGAATGTTTTATTCGCCATTTACAGTAAATAAAAAGTGAATAGCTCGTCGCCGTTCGAAATCGTTCCCACTCGTCGAGGGTTTGAAACGAAGTTTGAGCCAGTTGACCATTGAACACGATTAGCAATATTAGCAACAGACCTTTTGTGGATTTTTTGAAAGCCACAAAAGGTCTATTTTTTAATTGCTCCAACAACAACGTTGCCTATCAAATTAAGAATGTATAGATGGCCACTGCCACAGAGAGAACACAAACATGGAGGACACAAAGCGTGAAACAACGACGTGCACCCAGCCGATCACGTTACAAAGGGTATATGTTTATCGGTGCAAAAAGTATCAGCAAAGGCATTCCAATTCGTCCGTCCGAAACCAACGGGGAAGGGGAAATTAGCAAGAACCGTGATTATGACTCAAAGCAGAAAAATGTGGCGTATTGAAGTCCTCTCTCATTTGAGTCTCATCATTTGCAGACATACGAGGTTGCCGCGTGGAGGGAATGCGGCAATGCATGTCTCGAAAAGGATCGACGTTAACACCAGCTCTGAAATCGGCATTAAACGCTGTCATAGACGAAAAGATAAGTTCTATGACCATGGCAGTTTAAGCTAAAGGTAATGAAATGCCGACGACAATCAACCTGCCGTATGATAATGGAAAGCGTAGCATCCAATTGCACTCGAACGGCACGCTGCTCAACCTCCTAGCGCGATATTTCATTTTAAAAAAAGGTGGAAACCTGGTCACGTCGCCCATGAAACATCCTAGCCGTAGCAATGATCAGGTTGCACATAAAAACCCGGGCGCTTTCTTGCGCGTTGTGGCCTATCATTCGGGCATGTGCCGGGTTTGATTCAATTCGTTGAAGTTCAGCTCTAGTTTGTTCAGCTCTCTCGAGACGCTCCTCCAGCTCAACTAGTCGGATATCAGGACAGTCGTTGGGGAATGGGAGAATGTGGATGTCTGAGCGAAGAAGACTCATTGCCTCCTCGTCTTCAACGCCCTCAAGGGAAATCATAACCCTCTCATTCCTCGACCGATGGGTTCGAAGTGACAGGAGGCCTTTCTTCCCTCCAGTTCACGAGTGATAGATTGGCTGCTTTTTCCGAGTGCGACCAAGGTTCTAGCACATCAAAGAACTTTGATTCTCGACAACGAGTTATCCAGACCGCTTCGGCGCTCATTTATTATTTTTGTTTAGTCCAAGACTATGAACTCTTTGTGCTGAGTTCCAACATGAAAAGAACTTTCAAGAGGCCAGCTACTATCAAAATTGCCTTGGATTGTCCGATATTAGCCAACATATCAGCTCATTATCCTCAACTACAGTGGATTCCGCTTTATTGGGCCATCGATTAATGGGGGCAGCCGGTTTACAGTATTGGGGCATTTTCTCAGGAACGAAATCGTTAAGGTAATGGAAGGTGAGTTCGCATTATCGGAGCAGCCGCTATATTGGCGAAAATTGACCTGGAACCAATGTGTCCCAATAAAGCGGGACCCACCGTATTTCGATTTTTGCGAAATCCCAGAGGCTGACACAGAAAAAACTGCTTCAAAATTTGGGCCTCGATCGAAACGGAGCATTTCTGAGAGGTCGAAATTTCCTTGAGTTGCAGCTGTTCCGGCCACCTGATAAGGAAGGGGGAAAGCCTTGACCCAGCGAGTCCCACAGTCACAAATGACTAAAATGTAATGGTTCCTGCGAGAGGTCAAGTAACTATATCACATGTCCATGCCGATAATGGAGCAAAGACTGGCATCAGAGTCGAAGGGACCTGTGTCGCAAAGCGTTCCACCTCATAAGTTTGACGGATCTCAATAGTACAAATCCAACCATTCTTTCATTCGTCATTCGAAAATAAGAGTGTCATGAAGAATATCAGAAGAAGCACAAGTTCGTTGTGTACAAGATTCTCATTTGGTGCAGCGACGCGACCTTGGGTAGGTTCTCATAATGCCAGAACTCATCACAGAGATCGGAAGATAATTCAGTCGATTAACCATCCAAAATATCTAATGGCGTCGATGATGGACGACACTTCCGCTGGACCCGTAGAAAATCAAAGGCATTATAGCCTAGGATCCATTAAATAGCTGCGATAACAGAGGCTTCTGCCTGTGTGGGATTCAGAGCCCGTGTAAGAGGTATCATGAAAATAATTATTCCCGACCACCTCATCTGTATCACAACTCACTAAGTTCTCCCGGACCGGTTCTCTATGGCGTAAAGAAGCTCTCTGAATGCAAAAATCTAGCTAGTTATCGAGGCTGGGACTTGAGGTCGTGCGCAGGTATTTCAAGGTATCGTGATCTGTTCACAGAGTGAAAAGACGAAGCCTTGGATAGAGCAATTTACGCAGGAGTCTACTCGGGCGGAAAAGGTGGCTTCCCCCAGATCATAAGCTTTTGCTATTCCTTTCATATGCGAGCTACTGTATCATGGTATGGTTTCCGATAGGTAGCTTACAAGACCCAATCATTAAAGTATACAGGGTATGGGGAAAAAAAGACCAACGACTTTCAACCTAAATAAATATCTTCCCTCCCAATACAGTTATTTTCGCGGAATTTTCACATTGGACATATGAGTATGTTTCCAACTGATGCCTCAAATTTCACCCAAATTTGTTATGCCGAAGCAATTCTATCAGCAATTATTGAAAATAAGTTAGACATTGAGAATGGACAAGAGCTCCTGCTGGTAGTGGAATGGAGGACAGACTCGAGCCCCGTTCTTAGGAGGCGGCAAAGCAGGAGGGTCGGCGCTCGAGTCTGTCCTCCACTCCACTACCAACAGGAGCTCTTGTCCATTCTCAATGTCTAACTTATTTTCAATAATTGCTGATAGAATTGCTTCGGCATAACAAATTTGGGGTGAAATTTGAGGTATCAGTTGGAAACATACTCATATTTGCAATGTGAAAGTTTCGCGAAAATAACTATTGGGAGGGAAGATATTTAGGTTGAAAGTCGTTGGTCTTTTTTTTCCATATACCCTGTAAATGCTATTCTCAAACCTGGAATATTGGAATGAAGATAAAAAGTACTTATTTGTGTCCAGTGACTCTTGGGTCATCATTTTCCAGCTACAATAAACCTAGCTCTAATAAGCTCATTCTCTTTCTGCATTTCTATTATTGCATTTTGTTCGCCTTCAACAACTTTTGCAAAACTCAAAGAGACAAGCCACGTGCGAAAATTCGCTAACCCTGGCTCTGGACGGCACCACCTCCTGGATGAACTCCACCTCCTCTCCCTCCTCGCTGATCATGCCCGTGATCACCTGCATGAAAAAGTCGAGCACGGATTGAGCGAAAAAAAAGTAGAAGCAGAGACATTCGTTTCCACGCTGGTCACCTGTTCCTCGGTGAAACGGAGTCGATGGATCCCCTCGAAGCACTTCCTCAAGTGGGGTTGCACTCGAGAAGCGTCCTTCGTCTCGGAAAGGATCTCCAGTAGTTCCTCGTTCGAGAGGAAGAAAAATCTGTTGCCACGGAAATGCGACTATTATTAGGAGCAGGTCTGCAAGGTGTTGCAAGTGAATTCTTTTTCCGAGATTGCTCATATCTGTGAAGTGACAGGGTAAGGATGATCCAGTATCGATCAAATGTAAAATTATTGCTGTTGACATCACCTATCGGAGTCAGATCCAGCTGCACAGATAAGATGGTTACGCTTAGCAGATTATCTACTGAGAAACCATGAAGCTACAATGGAGAATGTGGACCACAACCAGCTCAGGTTTGCCGCTATGCGAACTGGTATTCCTCAGTGAAAGCGGACTAAATACCCCGTTTTATATCATTCCCTGCCACTATATTTTGTTCCGAAGACTTTCGCTATCCGCAAAAGTACTTCGCTTGAAAAATCTAGCACATCCACCAGATGACATGAACAAAATAAAATGTGTTCATTTGCACAATGGGCTTATAGGGGAATAACTTCAACTCAGCTAAATACCTCGCATTCTCATAGAAGGCAATTGGAAATAATCAACTCAAGTCCTATTGATCAGGTATGTCACCCGTCTTTGTGATAATCCCTTAAAGTAGCTTTCTCGGATCTGGTACCTAGGGAAAAACAGTCGTTTCTTTTCCAGGTAGTCGTTGAGCCCCTTCTGAATGTCGTCGAGGAGCGAATTGGCCTCGTGAAGCCTCTTAAAGAGGTCTCCCTGACTGGTCGCCTCCAGTGCCAAAGGATGTTCCACTGCATATCCCATCACCTGTGGGGGGAATGCTTTCTGTCATTTTTTTGCTTGGATCGGGTTCGAATATGATTAAATGACTTTCGAAGATTAATACGTTTGCGGTGATGCGAATGTATATGAATCACTCTCATTAGCTATATTGAATACTTTTACTTCCACCGCGTTAGAAGTATCACGGCAGTATTACCTAACACTTCGTCTCCCGCAAACCTTTCAAAACACCTCTGCTCGATCTAAATCAATAAGAACAGTTCTGGAGAGGTCACGATGACCCATCTGCTCTAACGAGGGATGGCTGAGACTCACCTGTCGCCAGGTTCTATCGACACGAACGAATTTCCTTCCTTCGACGGGCATCTGCTGCAGGATGTCTTCGCTGCTAAATATTGGCTCCAAGTAGAGCCAGGTGCCTTGACACTGAAAAAAAATGAAAATAAGGAATCGAACATCGCACCCTGCAGAATTTATTTATCTTCTTAAGCCTTGCCTTCGTCACAACCTGCATACCTTGAGCCAGGCGTCGAGAATGTCTTGCATGGCGAGAAGAGTGTCTTCCCACTGTCGGAATTCTGACTCCAACGCTCGAATGTACGGGGAACCTCTCATGGTCTGTGCCTTCAGGATGTGGTCGTCGAGTAACACTTGGATTTCGTCCACCGATGTTATGATGGAGACTCCTGTCTCTCTGTTTGGAAATTGATCGAGAAGTGAGAAAATTTATGAAGTTATTGAATATATTGAAGGTTCGGCATTCTTTATGATCGTATGAGCTTTTAGCCTCTACCTGTAAGGTAGGAATTCGAAATAGACGTTGGCCCATGTCGACTTCATGGAATAAAGAGCTTTTTCAAGTCCGTATTCCTTGGAAGCGACCGCTGAGATCTCCTCTAGCTTCTTCACAACTTTCGGTAGACCCGATTCGATCATCATGGCCAGGGTTGTATCTTCTTCCACTTGGATTTCCACTCCGACAGCATCGCTAATCTATATTTTCAGATTGTCGGCTCCGATTTTCTCTCGCAACCGTCTATGGACATATATTTTTGGCAGTACGATTGCATACCTGTCGCCAATGCCTTTCCCTAAGTCCAGGGTTGCATATGGTGTGCAGCACCGGCATATGCTGCTTGAACTTCTCGATCTTGGTCCTGACGAGATCGGCAACCCTGCGAGGCCCGGGCTGGTCGGCGAAGGTCTTGCTCAGCTTGTACAGCGTCCTCCACATCCCTTCCACTTCCTGCTGGATGTCGTCAGCGTTCAGTCCCACGAACGCTCCTGGTCCGACAAACATAGGCGAGAGTGAAATGAATCCATTCAAAAGAAAGTGCTATCACGTGAAGTTTGAAACGTCACGTTTTCAGAGAAGCAATTGAAGAGCGTAATCCTATTGTTTTATTAGTCCGAGGGATTGACGAGAAGGTAAATTCTTCTAAGAGGGCGTGGCCCTCTAGTTCTTCCTTAGCTTAGGCAAAAATTGTTATCATCATGACAGAACCTCTCAAAAGTTTCCGGTTACTTGACCACTTGCACCAATCACTGAATCGCTGGATTCCAATGATCACTGGATCGTTCAGTAATGAATCACTTCTCATAATTCTGCAGGTGTAATACCAGAATGTAAATATTAGTACAAGGTCTTCAAAAATCCTAGCCAAGTTTTTCTCGAAGATTGCCTTAAAACTACAGGAATCTCTCGAGTGCTTGAAAAGGTTTGAGCGGATATTTACCTCTACTGTTATTGCACTCCTGCAAAGTTTGTCTTTCTGAATGCTTTTCGCTTCTGAGCTGCTTCTGAGCACGCTCACTGTAATGGATAAACATGAGTTCGATACTCCCCCGGTTGCTGCCCAAATGCGATTGAAAGAAAAAATTAATTCTTCTGCGCTCCAATTTATGCACTTTCGCTCCACGCAATAGAGATGCATCTTCTCCCAAGTGAACCTTGCCACTTACTGAAGGGCAAGAGTTAGAAATATCATGGCCTTGGACCTCTTTGTCATGCCTGTGCCTTGCTCGATAGAAAAGCATATCACATAGGTTAGATTGCAGTGACATGACTGTCTTTTAAGGGGAATATAGTCCTCGAGGACATTGTATCCTTAATCATAAAGATCTCACGAGACGAATTCATGAAGATACAAAGTAAATCTGGAAAGCTTTTCAAAGCTGTAAGGAACTCGTTATAGCAGGGGCAGCTTCATTATATTTAGAGGCTAGAGCTGTGTGAGCCAGACACGACGCTGCGACTTGAAAAGATAAAACTGCATCGTATCGCAATGCCATCTAGGAGTGTCTCCGTGTCACCTCAATTTCCGTAATTTTTTAGAGATGTCAGTCGTTGGAATAGCATGACGATTAATTTTCGCGAGCCGAGTTTCGACGACATCATTACGTCAAGCCCCTTCGAGCCATTCCCATTTGGCTGGGACCGCGAACACACTTGGCAGCGCGAGGCGCAATTGGAGATTTCTATCGCGGACTCACCCGTTGCAAAGACGCGATTGAATGGAATCTTTAGAGAGAGATTCCCTTTGCTTGTCAGGCAAGTTGCCCAGGGAGGTAGGCTATATGTGTCCCCTCTGGATACGCCTTTAGATGAGCTCCTTTTGGGGACCAGACCTCCCGCCTGGTTGCTTTCGGTATTCCCTTTCCTGCGAATTCCGAACCGAAGCGGAGTGCCAAACAGGTCCTGAGATACCTGCTTACGCGTGATACCATCGCCTTCGCGATCCTTCATGCTTTTGAATGAGGATATAGAGGAGACATCTCTCATAATACAAAAAATATCGTCCCATGAAGGCCATAAATAGTGGGTCAACCTATACTTTCCAGTTCCCAGTATATACTTCTGATATCATATAATATACGACGTCGTATATTAGGTCTAGGTCGAGTTCGTAGATTCAGCGAATTAAAAACCAAAATAGAAAAATTATAATTATCACGAGTTTCTTCCTTGTGGTGACAGTAAAATCCATTATACTGGTACTCCATCCCGAAGGAAGGACAAGAAGCGAAGGTGATCCGTTACTCTCAGGAATATCGTCCTTTACTAATTCAGATCCTCTTAGGTTTCTATGTCTTCCGTGGAATGAAGGGAGAGGGATGAAGATAAATTATCTTCTCCTCTGATGCAATTCCAGTCTTCTTAGAAAAGGATGGGTACATTCCACCTGATACAATGCTCTGTCCTGCTTTCGACATAATTATTAAAGGGATGAACCCGAATCCCTCCGTTTACATACGCTGGTATACACCAGTGACGTGAGTCCCTTCGGGCTGTCCTCTCTGCTGGGATGTCGCCCTACCAAATCTACTCGACTAACCTGGTAAGGGAGGAGAAACGAGGGAAAGGCTTCAAGCGGAGCGATTTTTCGACTAGATAAAGCTCCCAAGAAGATGAGGGAAAATGGAAAAGGGAATGGAGGAAGGGATGCATGAATCCCATTTTCCTCTGGCTACAATTATGCGACGAGGAAATAGAATCATACGCCTCATGGGTGGCTTCCCTCTCGAAATGGCGGACAGGTAGCCGATTGACAACTCGAGAAGGAGGCAGTCTCACTCAAAGCATTCACTCAGAAATGAAGTCCTTGCCACCATTTGTCCATTGTCCATTTCTGACTGCCAGTCGGCATATCGTTTCGGAATTCAACAAAACTGGACCTAAGCATGAGCGATATTCCGATATGCAATATTCTCAACGACTGCCTTTATCGAAAACCTGTATTGGAAACATTTTCCTTTTTTAATTTCTCTATCTTCCGTCGTGTCTTCCGTCCCTTTGTCTCTTTCTCTTTTGTCTTTCATAGCATCCCTTGACAGGTCAAGTGAAAGATGTGGCCGTAAGTACGTCCCATTGCCCTTTCCGTCCCACATCCCTCATCGATTCTACAGATACGTACTACCCTCTCCCAAGAATCCGGAAAAGCTTGCAATGCTGAAAATGTCGGGCAAGACCGGACGTTAGCTTGAACTACACAGCTCACGTTTCTGAACGATTCATACTGAGCTACGACTATTCCATGCCATTCCAGGATATACGTCAACCAGAAGCATTTTCCACGGGGAAGTGTCGGAGTCATTTTGCTGCATGTGCATACCAATTGGATAACCTCGTTGCTAGTTGTAGTGAACCACGCAACAGTTGACGTCTGGATGCCACTAGACGGACCGTCCATCAGAGACATCTAAATTGGATCCTGGCAATGAATATGATAGGACTTTCGTCTCTCGTATATCCTACTCTCGTTATCAGAAGGCTGAATCCTGGAAGAGACCTGCTCGCGGAGAGGGCCTCTCGCCTCGTGTAATAGCTCTTCTGCTGAGATGATGAGAAATTACCTAGACCCTACTTTGGGCTCTACAGAAAGACGAAAGAGATGTGTCAAGCGATGACGTTGATTCCTGGAAGGAAAGAGCAGCCTTTTTATCTGCTTTGCCTTTAAAACTGAAGGCTCTCAACAATCGTATGTCCACAACTGGTCTCGTCCCTTCGCCATGGTCTATATACATGGGTTTCTGCCACGAAGTCAAAACAATCTCATATGACATACACTTTTGCTGCTTTGACGGAAGTAATTTGTGCAAGAGGGTTTGCAACGCTGAATCCAGCTCATCCTTACCGTGAAACCATCTCTCGTGTTTGTGGGTGAACTCGAGGGCTGTGTGCCAGAGCTTGTCGTAGGGCTCCCTCAGGGCTATGAGCCGATGAAGCAAGGGCGAGGGAGTGGGTTCCAGTCCCAGCAGTTCCTCCTCCCCGTTGATGGAGTCCAGCTCGGCCCTGGACGACGCCAGCAGTTCTCCCAGCCGGTCCAGGACCCTGCAGTTGCTCTTCATTTCGTCCACGTTCAGCACGGGAGGGTCCTTGCGGCGGAAGCTTTCCACTTCCGCCTGGTAACCGAAGAGCCTATGAGAAAAAGTGGGAGAATTTCAAGGAAAAAAAGTATGATGCACGTTTTTCTACTCGTCTCGTGGTTTTCAATGTTCTTCAGACTTCCTATGAAGATTTGGAGCATTAAGAACAGGTAGAATAGCGGGGGGAAGTTCCTGTTCTTACAATCTCTGAAATTCTATGCCTTAAAGGGAAGAAGATTAATTTGATCTAATGGCTTTCGCTATAAAGGCCTGTGTTGGTATGACGATACAGACTGCATGAGGGTTTCGCTGAGAGATTTTGTTGCGAGTTCGAATTGAAAAGACAGCTCAACCGCTTCTTTGAGGGAAAATAGATTTTGCTTGTCGTTCCGAAATTACGAGGGTCGCTCGGAAAGTAATGCACAATAATTTTTCAAAAGAAATGTATGCATGATTGGGCCGATTTAAGATTTTCTGCGTAAATGATGAATTTTTCCGCCAAAAATTCACAAGTTTGTCAATTATCTGCTGGGAGACACAAGCAGGAGACACGTTCAAAATGGCTGCCACACTTCAGGTGGGTGAAAAACAGAGAGCAGTAATTGAATTCCTCGGTTGGGAGGGTGTAAAGCCTGCTGGTATCCACTGCCATTGGAAAGTTTCTTATGGTGACGCCTGCGTTGATGGCAGCATTATCTGACCATGGGTGAGTCGCTTCACATCTGGAGAGACGAGGGTTAATGACAAGGCGCGATCAGGACGACCCATCACTGCCATCACTGGCGAGAGCATCAAGAAAGTGGTTGAACGAAAGGCGTATCATCACTTGGGTGCTATGCGAATTGATGTTTCGGACCTGGCGCCGTTCGACTACAACCTCTTCGGACCCATGAATGACGACCACAGGGGACATCACTTTCAGAATGATGAGGACGTGAAGATTACAGTTTGAAGGTGACTTCGTCACCTGGGCGAGAGCTTCTATCGGGATGGAATTCATGCCCTGGTAAAACGTTTGGAAAAGTGCATTACCTGTAATGGTGACTATGTCGAAAAATAGGTGGTTCATCGCAAAGCCCGGATGGATATTACTTGTTAATTTCATGTAATTATCTTCAGTACAGAATGAGAAAAGAAAATAAATGTGCATTACTTTCCGAGCGACCCTCGTACTATGAAACTTTAGCTTTTTTTGCTATTAAATTTAATTCCTTCTGCCATGTTTCACATTTGACGAGAGGGAAAGTTTACTTTTCTTCGAAGGCTATGACCCGGTTTTTGAGACCGGCTTCTGTTTCATCCTTCTTCGTCATGAGGCTGACGTAAGCGCTTTCGAAGAGCTGTTCCGCCTTCTCCTTCCACCGGAACACCTGAGCGTTCCTTTCCAAATCCTCCTCTGCAAAATACGGTCACACGTGCCCTCATCCTCATCTTCCATCTTCATTTTCCTTTCATGCAGTGCACCTACCAGAGAGCGTGGTGTACTCCATGAGGAAGAGGATGCGCGCAGCAGCTTCGGAGATCTTCGCCTGCAGGTCTTTCACGGTGAGGTCCGTGCATCTGTAGAGGAACTGAAGCATCCCGACCAGCTCGCTCGTCGTCTGAGGCTCCTTCTTCAGCCTCCCCCACATCTCCTCGAATTGGTCCGAGATCCTGTTTGCAGGGGAAGCCGAATGTCCCGAGCTGCGTCGCGGCAGAAGGGAGACTCTGGGACGGGAATGGACTCACTTGCTGTTTATCTGGGTGTTGACGCCGATCTGGAAGGAGACGAGCTTCTTCTCCATGACCTGGATCGACGTGGCGATTTCCTCGTTCGCCTCTTTGCAGTCCAAGAGAAAGAACTGCATTGGGACTCTTTCGCGATGCGTGACGGCTTCCAGGTGGCGCGACGCGTATTGATTTGCCCTCTCTTTGAAAGCCTATTGCAAATGCGAAGCCTGCATGTCACTTTCAAGTCACTTTCCCTTATTTTCTCGTATGCATGTGATGCACGATTAAGACGCATTATTTTCCGGACCTGTAAATCCCTTGATTCTTTGAGGAACGCGTCTAGCTCTTTGTTGGCACTGCCGTCCAGGATGTCCTTGTACTCGTCGTACACACTCACGTATTTCTGGGGGCCGACGATGTTCTTCTCCAAAATGGCGAATATGTCACGTTGGATGTTTTGAATCTCCTCTTCCTTGTTGCTCACATGACGGAGTCTCATCGGACGCTTGAACTCTCCTGAGATCGAGATGAAAGCATTCGGATCAGCGATCATGCTTCGACACGATCCAACACACTCGATGCGATTCGATTCACCTGGAAAGAGTTCCTCTTCCACCCGGGGAAGATCGATGCCAGACTTGAGGATGTGGTTCACGCAATTGCCCAGGATCTCCCTGAGGCGAGGTGCAGATGGCTCCAGCACCACCTGGCCCACGTCGACCGTCAAGCGCAGCACTAGGGATGGCTTCTCGAGGAATATCAAGTCCTCGTAGTCTCCTTCGAAGTCGTTTCCTTTCTGGGAGGTCACGCCCCGAGAAGCAAATTATGGAATTTTCATGTCACGTCTTACCCAATCCATATCCATGCTATCTTTGTGTCCTAGCCAGTTAAAAAAAAAAATTATTACTGCTATGGGAGGGCTTCTGAAGGCTTTTGAAGCAGCTTTTCTTCGGGAACCCTTACAACCTACAATTGATACATTCTTTAGGCACTGCACGATCGTACCTCGTAGACATGAAAGAAGTCGAGAAGCTCCAGGAGGCTATGAACGATGATAGTCCGAAGGTGGGCTGCCATCTGAGTGGCCGCACAGTTGTAGAGGCTGTCGGCTCTTTTAGTGTCACCGTGAGGCGAGAATGGAACCAACGGCTTCCACCAGTCGTACATGTCGACAAAAACTCGAGAACATCTGTGGATCCACCTGCAACGAAGCCGGAACGCCATATAATGCCGAATTGCGCAAATTCCGCTCTATTCATGAACTGGAAATTCCTGGATGACTTACGATGAATACCTTGCATACCTCAGGGAGCAACTGCCTCTTCCCTCCCCACCTCCCCCCTTCCCCCTCCCCCTCTCCCCTCTTCCAGGAGGATTGCCACCCACCGGTCACTCGATCGCAGTGCCCACAAATTCACTTTTCTCATCGTCAGACCCCAAATAAGGAGATTCTGCTTCTGCACGCCTTTCAAGCGCGAAAATCATATTTGTATGTTCGACCCAACAGCCTCACACTTTAAGGGAACGGCTAGGCGTAGTAAGTCTAACGTTAGCCTAAACGTAAGCGTTAAGTGTAACGTTCGTCATGAGTCTTTCAAATTGCTGATTGCGGGCTTTAGTGAGTTCTTAAAAGTTATTTTGCCTCTGCCACTTGTCAGAGAGGTTTAGAGGGACAATCCCCAAGAAAAAAATGAGGCGACCTGGTATGATAGAAGTTAATTTGAAACCAAGCACCAACTTGACTGGCATGCGATGAAAAAAAGTGCTGTCTCCCTGTTATTGCAGAATGTAACAAGAAGCACGATTTCTGAAGATAGACCAAGTACTAGAAGTTCTTGCAAACGAGGTGCATGCATTCGAGAGTTTATTTTTAGGCGCGGGTAACAAGGTCGTGAATTAATGATGCTTGTTTGGCTGATTGGATTATTTCCTTCCAGCATCTGGTTCACTTCCTCCTCCAAGTTCCCTTCCTCCTTGACTGAAGCAATCGGTCAGGCAAGGGCAGCTAAGCCAGCAATTGGATAGTGGAGCATGTTGGAATCTAAACCGTCTTCTGCACACGCGAGAATGAAATGTTCTCATCGAGAATGAGGGGATGAGTACCTCGCGTGTGCATGCTGAAGACGCATACGATCACAGACAAGATAGGTCGGAGGATCAATCGCATCCTCTAACAAATATGCATGTCAACGCACCACCTCTTACCGGATGTTTTGGCACATGGCAATGTGGCCCACAAATTCTGGCGACATTCATACCTTGTGCAATCGTGAATCAAGTTAGCATCCATCAAAGAACTTTGGCCGATGCTAACCCGCATGGCCTCGGCCATCACACAGTAGCTCTTGAAGCGAAGAAAATACAGCAAGCACACGCAACGTTGCGTCTCCGTTTCACCTTCCCCAAGGGAGGGCAGACTCCTTCATCCGAGTTCACCGAGCCCAGATTGAAAAGCCCAGTGTACCGTGCGAATGCACACCAAACCAATTCCCGTGTGTATAACAAGTCTCAAGAGCAGACGCCTGTTTTTCTCGGTCTCCTTCCATTATATTTCCTCCTCGCTCTCTCCAACAATTACAAACAACCTTGCGAAACGATTGCACGCAGGAAGGGTTTCTACTTTGATACATGCAATGATTGTTCGTCCCCCAAACGAACACTCAACTGAACCAAGTCTCTGGAAGCACCAATCAGTTTTCCTGTCAGAGCCCTAGTCCGAGCCCTCATCGAGAGCCGATTCTCATTCGAATAATTGCCACCTCCCCTTTCCTCCTAACGAAGGAAATAGGCCCACCGAAGCACGATGCTCCCGTCTCTTCTCTCTACATCTCGTCGCCACTGCACCCTCCCCACGTAGGGAAGAGATTGAATCTCTGAGGGAGATACCGATCGCTCTTAATGCATCCCGTTGCTTCCTGCTTTCATCAGTGCATCGACGTCTCGCATCAGAGGAAGTCTTCGAATGTGGATCTCGTAAATTGAAAAACTCGATTATTTGGAGTACCTACTGAGTCTAGATGTATTATACTGTACTCTTGCATTAATATGCATGAATGTTCCTCTTCTCCGGCTCTGCAGCCATCGTGATATATTCGTATTTTCCTACTGGAGGAAGCTGTGAACCTCACGCGTGCACAATCCCTCTGGGTAATTTCTCCCATCATTGCATCATCATCAGCGACTCATTAAAGTGTCTCCGGTACTCGGACTGAGGTGTAATTAGCTGTGAATTTGACACTATGGGCCAACCACTGAATTTATAACTATTTCATCCCAGCAAGCTCTGATTCGAAAACAGAATTTACTGCAAACTCGCCTTATAATCATATTACAAATCCGCCAGCAGCCAAGTGGCATCAAAGCATGGCTTGTTGGAACTGAACATTTCGAGCAATCAGGACTTCCCCTGAGCCTCTAACTCGCAGGTGAAGAGTACACCTCAGTCTGAGTACCTTGAATCCTACAATAAGTCGCTGTGGTTGATGCAGTTTTGTATGGTTGTCGGGGGAAAGTATCCTGAGGGGATATGCCGGTATGAAGTTTATAGCATTTGCCAATAGGAAAATAAAAATGCAGAGTAAACGACAGATAGGTGGGAAAATGCCGTCCAGACAGGCCGGAAAAGCTGGATTTTCCGCCTATTTGCTCTCCTTCAGCTGATCGGATGGCTCTTTTCACTCTTTCTTCATCATCCCATGCCAATCGGAAATCCTTTTGGCGGTGCAGGTAAGCATCATTGCGGGTAAGCCTGAGACTCACATTGAAAAGGTATATTCGTGTCGATTTAATCCCCGACATCGCAGCTGCACGAATTCTTCATCGACGAAGAGAAATGACTCACTGTTGGACGAGGACCGTTCGCGCCTCCTCGCACTGCTGCTTCACTTGCGCCTCGAAGGCATCTGGTGACATGGGGATCGAGTCCTTGCGTTCGGTCAGCTTGGATCGGCTGAACATCCGCACGTGGGAGAACCTGTGAGATACGATATGACATGCATCGCAATGCTTCGGTGCGATTTCGATCTAGTTGAGACGGCTTGGCCTTTGCACGAACTCGTCGAGGAAGAGATTCCTCAGCCTGGAGAGGATGGGATTGGTGACGAACGAGTGATGTCGGGCGAAGTCCTTGGCGATGGTGAAAGTGGTGTGCCACGGAACGGGTGCCTTGAGCGTGCACGGCCGGTAGGTGGGAGGGAGACGTCGCAGCCGAAGCCGTCGTCTTTGGCTCGGGTGCCTCAACACGTGCTCCAATATGGCTCGCCGCATGCTCAGCTTGTACATCACTTCGAGCTCCGAGATCATGTTCTGCAGGCTGAACTGCCGTCTGCCGGATAGAACGGAGGGGAGAGTTTCTCGGCATTCTTTCTAAAGGAAAAGCTGGCTTTCCCAGTTTATTGGCACTATTCGGTAAATATCTAGGATGCATAGCCTAATCCAAGGACTTGGACGATTTGGTGATGCTGCAGACCAGTAACTCTGCTGCGTGTTTGCGGCGTACTTCCATGCGGCATAAATCGTGACACCGAACTAATTGTTAAAGTCAGTACAGTGATTAGTTACCAGGAAGACATTCCAGCGGCACTTTCCTCAACATTTCTGCATGCTCCCAGGGACTCACCGAGGGCCTTGCAAGAGACGCTCTGAGATTCTCCTCCTCGCCGCCTTGATGATTTTGTATGCAGGCTCCATGGAGACGAGATCATCGTCCACCATGTTCTCCATGTAGTACTGGTACCTTTCCTCCTCCTCCGCGGTGAGGCTCCCGAGTTCCAGCCTCGCCGTCCACCTCTGTCGGTGCTGCTGGAGTTGAGTCTCGGGGCTCACCGGCCGGCTTGCTTCCCTGAGTGGGCAGGTCATCCGAGACTTCCATCAATAATTTTTTCCCAAGTTTCGTGGAACAGCCACAGACGTGTAGAAGTGAAGCGTACCTGCTAGCCAGGCCTACTACGCCTCTTAAGTCTACCTTCCCTCTCATATACTCATACTACTTCCCTCTCATATGGCGTGCCGGAGTTGTTTAGGTTGCGATCTTGGAAGCATCGAAAACAACGTGTGGATGGACCTGTGGTACTTTCTGAAGTGGATCTGGCAAACCTCACCGATATTTGGTTGACTTGGTCTCCAGCTTAAGGTCGAGGAGCTCCTTTCTGGACGAGTAAATCCGGCAGGACGACTCGGCTCCCTTTGCCATCGCTCTCCGCTTCAGCTTCTCCGCCTTCCATTTCGGAGTCAGGTAAATCACCTGCGATGGGACGAGGCATGATGGGGCCGGGTCATTTTTTAAATTTTTTTTAAAAGCGAGTGATCGTTTGTCTTGCCTCGGTGAGCTTCCCGTCGATTATCTGTTTCTCTCCGGTGTGCACCAGGACGCAGGGGTTGAGGGCGGGAACGTGCATGCCGGGACTCGATGAGAATTTAATTTTTAGCATGTCGTCTGTGAGGCGTCTGAAAAGACCCAAATCTTCTATAAAAGCACCTTTTGCTTGTAAGAATCAAGTAGATACGAATATTTCGAGTACTGACTGGTATTTGGGCCAGTCCTCGGCCGGGACCTTGGCCATGGCGAGGTAAATGTTTTTCACGTCCGTGGGCAGTGACCTCTGCTCGATGATGTTGGTGTGATCCCAAGGCGGGAATGTGAATTTTTTCTTCTCCCTCACCAGGGCCTTCCCATTCCAGCGGTACACGTGGTCTTTGTCCTGCTTCAGCATCTTCTTTATCTGCTGCAGTTCCTGCTCCTTCTTCGTCAGCGGCTTCTGCTTTTGCCTTTTCTTCGGCTGGAGGGACCAGAAAACCTTTTTCGCGCTATTCATGCATGTATTCATGCTTTCGAGTATTGATGGGATGTCTTCTGATTTATCAATTTGAACCGTTCCGACCAAGAGATCACGCTAGGAGGAATGCAATCAATATTTTAGCTCCGCTCGAGGTACTGATGACTTTTTAACGAATAAAGGAGCAAATTGCGTTCATGCATGGCACCTCGTATTCATGGAGCCACGCTCGATAGCGCTCATCATAAAAAATTGAGAGAAAATGAACTCCGAATCTCTAACCTTGCATCCTGTCGCCTTCGGCTCGAAGAGCGGCGGAAATTCCTGAGGATCGGGAGCCGGTTTAGCAGCGCAGCCGACAGCCGCCGCATTCTGCCTCCCCACGGCAGCCTCCATCCTCACCTGCAACACAAATGTATGCGAAATGAAGTGCGTGAATCTCGCGAGAGGCCAAACGTTCCACGAAGAATCCCTCCCAACAGCAAGACGGAAAGCCCCTCGCACAGCTGCATCCGTGCGGAGAGTGGAGGAATGCGTGCGTCGGGGGGGAAGGGAAGTTCGAACCAGCAACCTCCGGCATGGTCATCGCGTTGCCATGGCAACGTCCTTACGTTCTAGGTTCCGACACCTCGCACGAGCCGCATCGGCCATGATCCCCCGCTCTCATCCGTGGTGGCATCACCCGCTTTTTGACTGCTCTCCGTTCGACTCGATATTGTTGAGACGAGTCGCAGGCGGATGCGAAGAAGCCAAGCGGAGCATGCATTCTCCGTTCCGAAAGCATTCTTGCGTCTTTGCAGACATCTGTCCCTGATGACGTCATTACATTCAGTCAAATCCTCTTACCTACCTCATAAAGTTAATTTAAAATTCTACTCCTCTCTGCCGAGTTTGCTGAAAAAGGAGCGTACGTCTCAGAAGCGAAAATGAGAAGCGACCCCAATGCAGCACAAACAGACAAATAAGGAATATAAACAAAAGAAGGAACTCGGAAGAAGCACGTCTCGCTCTATCAACAACGTATTTTTGTGCATAGCAGCGCTGGTATCGTCCTCATGGAGAGCGATTGGAGCATTTCCCATCCGGGTCATACTATGGCGATTGAAATGAATATTTATAGAAAATTGGATTAAATCAAAGCTCTCATCCTGATGACCAATGAGGCCTATTTTAAGAGGGGAGCAGGAGGAGAGACCGCCCCTCTGGTGGATTTTTTTCCGTTTCTGGGAACCTTCTCTCGAACCCCCCCCTCCCTCCTTGGTTGCCCATTTTGCTACTTTACCCCCTTTGGCTCACGAGCAAATACGCCACTGCCCAGGGCATCAAGTTTCTGGCCATTATGATGAAGCTACATAAATCTAATAATTGTTTTTTGGTTTATCGCAGTTTTTCATTGATGAATGCTTAGAATGCCTACACTCACGGGAAATCGCGCGTGTCTATCTCCCTCAAGAATCCGCGTGCACTCTTGCAATAGAGATCCAATAGAGATGCAATTTCCGGTATGCTTGCCAACGTGCTCTCGCGACCCGATTCCAGACCGATTCGACGCAGCAGTTGCATCCGCTCGAGCCGCGCGAAGGCACTCCCGCCGGCCTCGGTGCCGTGCGAGAGGCCGACCGGGTCGCCGTGGATCCCTGAGAGCTCCTGCCCTCCTCTGGCGGCAGGCGAAGGAACTAACCCCCCGGAGGAGGGAAGGAAGGCGAGCAAGCGGCGAAAGGTCAAGCGGGTCCTGGCTGCAGCCTTTCAATTCCCTCCCACCAATCATGGAACGGCTTCACCGTTCTAATATGGTGGTCGTCCGTGGTGGCCAGAGACAAGGTTAGTATAACTAGAATGGACTGGGCAGGCGAAGATCTCACATCAAGAAGACCCTGGGCCCAGCTGCAGGGGAAACTAATGGGTATTGTACGTCTTGTGAACACCATGTACACCATGTGTACACCCCCCCCCCCTTTAACATCCATTCTTCGCCTTGTGAACATCAAGTTAGCGTTACATATTGCACACTCACATTGGTCAGTGCAATGAAAATAAAGACTGGGTTTCTACTCCTCAAAGATGGAAAATGTAGAATTGATTGATTTTCAAAACACCAAACTTTGTCAGTGAAGGCCAGGTAGGCCTGTGCCTACCTGGTCTTCAGTGTGCAGCGACTGCCTAAACATCTTCTATTGCGTAACAATAAATGGGATTTGGATTTCTCTTCTGACGAGGTATTACACTTTTTTTTTTCATTGTAGGTTTGAATGAAGCCTCCACTACAATGGTGAGCATCAAAACTCATATTGGAGTGTGACATCACGAATCCGAAAGCTACGCGTTTATTTGCGCGACTAAACGGCATGAGCGATGGCGGCCGCCCCTTCTAATCGGCAAGCGGCTGCGGCGCATTCTCCATTGGCCTGTCCAATCTAGTTATACTGTACAGGGAATTTCCATGTCTTTGGTGGTGGCGGCTGTTCAAATTGTGGGTGGCGGACAGCGTCTGATTGGAAGAAGAGGCTTAGTTTTGCAAAGTTTCTTACAAGAATATATTGCACTAGCTCACTCAATGTTTGGCCAAAAGTTAAGTCCTTTTTGTTTTCAATATTGATTAGGGTGACCAGACGTCCCGGTTTGAATTTTATGAACACCACTGGTGAAATTTGCATGACAAAAAGTTTGCCCGCAACAAAATTCCCTTGGCATTCTTCATGACCGCGTTGATCCTGTTGGCTCATGCAATATGTCACACATCCAGTCGTACAAGCTTATGAGCAAGCGCAGCCAGCGAGCACATAACACATGCTGACACTCCTGGTAGCCGCCATGTTGGAACGGTGAAGTCTTTCTGTGATTGGTGGGAGGGAATTGCAAGGCCGCGCAGGTCGGGCCCGCTTGTGCGAAAGGGGGTTGGAGGCATCAGTGCTTCGGTTTGTCTTTGCTGGTCCGGTCGGGTGGGCTGGTCTCTTCTCTTCCTCTTCCAACGATTCGTGATGAAGTTGTTTACCGGAAATATGCTATATCTGTCAATTATCATCAAAATTGACTCACATTGCATGTTCCTGGAAAACAAATTAATCAGAAGCATCTATGAAGAATACGAAGACCAATATTGTGGCACTAAATGAGATCCCGATTGCTTTTGCCACCAAGTATTTGTCTTATTCATCACTTCTAACTTGTCTTATTCCCCTTTTCTTATTCTGGGGATGAATAAAAACAAGTTGGGTCTCGTCTAAGCGAAAGAGATGACCCGGTTGGGACAACTTAAAATATTGAGCCACGTCTTGATTTCCTGCGCAACCAGAGATAACGCAGGGATTGGTTTCAAGTAGAATATAAAAAATAAAAGAGTTCGTATTAATCTCGAAATGATTGTCAGGGCGAATTCAAATTCAAGAGTTCATGAATGAATTCGTAGGTTTGTGTTGCTGCCGTCAGCTAAAGGGCAAAATCCCTCTCGAATTCAACGAATGATTTATGAAGGCATGGAACCGAATTGAGGAATTGTCATGGGGTCGTGTGACAGGCATGGTTGGGACTCGTACGCGATTAAATCTTTATTTGATTGCATAATTTCTGACGCCGTTGGATTTGACGCCCTTTGTCCTTCATCTGTCTGTCTGTCTGTCTCTGACTCAACCCCTGACGAGTTTCTCGAACAGGAAGGTTTCATTGAACGTGAAGATGGACTCCCAGACTAGGGTCCTGAGAGCACGTGAGGGACCTGACGGCACGTGAGGCTCGGCCACTGAATCGTCAAGAGGGCGAGCTCTCGGAAAGAGGTATTCCTGCTGTGACGACGGTGCTTTCTTTGGCCCAAGCTTGCCAAACCTTGCCTAACCTTGGCACTGTTGGTTAGACAACCCTCGAGTTTGCTTGCGAGTAGAAGCGACTGTCGTCAGAGCCGTGGCTTAAGGCGGAAAATTCTTCTGAGACTCGGTCGCCGAGATCATCAGTCGACGGCATCCGGTATTTCTCATTACGAAAGCCTTCATATGACACATATGAACGTTGGAATAGAGACTCTGCGGAATTCGTATCAAATGAATTCTACGGAGTCCCTGTTTACCCGAGAGGCATTCCATGGGGCAATATTCTGCAGGCAATATTCATACGGAACGATATTTGCAAGAGATCGATATGTCGCCCGGGAATGTCGGCCTGGAAGTCGGCCTGCAATGTCGCATCTCGCAGGGATCGAGTCGAGAGGGAACGTTCGAGCCTCTTATCATTGATTTGAACCGTGAAACGAGTTCATTCTGCTTCCGTTCATGCAGACAGGTCTGGGATGGGTGAGGAATTCCCTCGAGACGGGCGAGGAATTCCCTCGAGACCAGTGAGGAATTCCCAGTTGATGGTTTCCCGAGTCCCCAGGGAAATCTCATCTCATCTTCTCGGCTTCGATGTCCGAAAATTTATCTTTTGTGCTTCATTGTTCATGTTTCTTCCATGGAATGCTATCTCCCCGAACTTCATCTGGGAGAGATTGAACGCAATCGAGCGAGAAGTCGACCGATGTTGACTCGATCTCGATGAGAAATACGAGGATCCGCGTTTCTGGGGTTTGCGAATGAAAAAATGAAGAGAAATGCGAGGACGACGGGCGACGCAGACAGCGAGGCCTTTTTGCTGTTGACCTCGCTTCGAAATGCGAGCTGGAAACCGAGTGGAACTTTCGGAAAGTTTCGAAGAATTTCAGTCACTTCGAGGGATATAGTGCAGCTGGATATAGAGAAGCTAGATATAGTGCAGCTGGATATAGAGAAGCTGGATATACCTGTAGAGAAGCTGCTTCCCCTGACCGAATTCTCGACCTTGGAGATTTGTGAGCGGATTTGTTGTTTTTTTTTGGTTTACAATCCCATTGTAAACATCCCCTCCGTTGCCGAGTTTGCTGTATTCATGGAACAAGTCGACCCAGTGCAGCAAATCACTCTGCAGCTTTAAAATAATTCCAGAAAATGCCATGGGGTGTTCGTCAAGCAACGACAAGGCATTGTATGAATGCATAGGAAAGTGTGCGAAAGGAGAGAGGGCAAGGGGTAATCCTGGGGGTGATCCCGGGGGGTGATCCTGGAAAAGTAGGGGGCTCCAGATCTGCCTTATGCCCAGTGTCGTTAACTGAAATTAACTTATCTATGGTTTTTTCCTGAATCAAGGTTGATCGCATTGAACCCTAACCCGTGTCGTGCTCACATGAGTCACGCCCGAAATTCACTGAGATCGGAGGGATCACCATGCGGCAGAAAAGAGAGAAAAATCTCCCAATTCTAGAAGGGCTTCTCTCGCCCCAAGTCTTCCACTCTTTCATTGTCGAGAAGCAGAAGAAAAAGTGCCCCGAGCCGTGCGATTTGAGCCAGTTTCTCCCCTTTAGTTCCATGTGGCTTTTTCTCTCTTTCATTGGTGTGGGTGCCCTCGACGGGTGAATCTCTCATTGCATCGGACCCTCAAATAGTAAGGGGAACCCTCCTGGGCATCTGCCGCCGGCTTACTAACTGGCCTCCTGGGCATCCACCATCGGCCTTCCGCTCGGCCTCCCGGGGGCATCCATCATCGAGCCATGCATCCGATCGATTCGATGGCCTGTTCGAGGGAAAGAGGTTCTTCGATTTCCAGGGCTCCCGATATCGGGTCTTCCACCGCCTCTCTGTCGTTTGCGCGAATCCATGCATCACATCGTAACGAGGCCCAGCGTTTGTCCCGTAGTGATAATTTGCTCCAATTTGATGGTATCTTGACGGTCGCGGTTCAAGGCATTCCCCAGCAGGGTTGCCGAATCCCCCACCCCTACTGCACGATCGAAGTCAGATCGGATCCGAAGACGAAAGAGCTGGGCTGGCCCATCCTAGCAATGCGACTCCTTCCGGGAACGGGAGGATGATGTGGCAGGGAGATCGAGGCACGGAGATAGGAGTATCGTGTGCAGGAGAGCCAGACTTGGCATTCAACTCTGGTACCCAACAATGGATGCGTCAGCGAGGACGGCTGGAATGGCACTGGCAGCTCTCGTCCATCGACGAGAGCTGCCAGTGCCATTGAGTGCCCGAGTATGGATCTAGACGGAGGGAAGTGTATGCACGAGGAATTCAGGAAGGATGACGACTCCCCTTGTATTTTCCGCAGTGAGCTAATTTCTAAATATTTAATCCGTGACGTAAGTTGCGCTGATGTGGATTTCCTCCCTGAGTCCTATCTTGCTCATTTATCTATATGCTGTGTACATACTGTTTTTCACTGTGACCTGGTCAATCGCTATACATTATTCATAGTTCTAGTCGGACGGTATAAGTGTGTGAGACCCAGACAGGTAGGAGAGATGAAAGGCCTCAGTTTGAAAGGGAAAGGACACGTCTCCAATGCGGTGATGCAGTCAGCTCTCGCTATTTCGGTTCATCGCCTTTCAACCAGTGGCAGCTCGTCGGACGTCATTGCCACTTTACCTTCTGCTTTCCTGCCGATATGCAACTCTTCTTTTTTCTTCCCCATAGCCTTCGCGCAAATCGACGATGGTTGACTTGCTCACGGTAGGCTTCCGGCTTTGTCACGTGTGCGCAATCAGCACAAGTGATGGAGAAATTCTCCTGTTTGGCGCAAAAGAAAGACACCAATACGAATTAGAACTCTTACACAGAGAAACAGAGCCAAAAAAGTAGAATCCCTGGTGCACACCACAGAACGAAACCGTACGAAATGGAACCAAACCGCATGGAAAGTGAAACGGCATCTGTCGCATTTGAAAACGTACCACACACCTTGGAGAGATTGCTTCGGGAGGCCACCAGGTGTCACTCGGACCCCTTTTTCCTCCTTTCCCATCTCTGAATTATGTGAGGTCACATCATCTCGAGTAAAAAAGGAAAACCGGAAGAGAAAATCCCCCTCATGAAGACATAGAACACAACAAGACGAGAAAGTCCATGTGGAACCCCACAGCCGAATCCCAGGCCGAATCCATCGACGAACCGGCGTCCCCGCGGCACGCCCAGCACCGATCGAGACGACACTCGACGACACCTCGCCGACACCTCGACCGCAAAAGCGATCGATGCAACGAACGGCAGCAATATGCCTCGCCCTCCGACCGTGCCATCCGACGAAATCCCGAAATCCGCGGAGGACTAAGCGAAAGCAACCGTCTGCATCCGGAATCAGGCAGGCGATGCAAAATGATGAAAAAGCGATGCTCACGTACCGCAATCCCGCCGCCTCCATCCTCTCGATGCGACGAGGAGGAAGCCGAACACCCAGGTCGAAAGGGTTGGGTGCCTCCCGTTCCCTTTACTCTTGGCTTCCGAGCTGCAAGCTGTTACATCTATCACCCCCTTCCAGTCCTCCCCTCCCCCTCCCCCCTTAAACTACGAAAGAAGGGCACGTAGATAGACAGGTAGACAGATAGACTGAATAGACAGGTAGATAGATGAGCACGCTCATCTATCTACCTGTCTATTCAGTCATTCAGCAAACGATTCCATGCTATTGGATAATGGAAAAGACAAGGACCTACGAGTGCTGCTACTCTCTTTTCTGTATACTCTACAACGATGGCACCATCGATTCCCATATTGATGTGTGCATGCATTGACGAGATCTGCCTCGTTAGCCGTATCTCGAGGGAACGGAGTCCCGCTGCGCCTGAATGCGTCTCGCACGAGAGTTCCAAAGTTCTCGTATCGCTTCGGTTTTTCGCCTCTGGACTCTCTCCGGTGCCGTTTAAGGTTGCAGGCCTCGCAGATCGAACCCGAAACTCGAGAACGGGTCGCACCAGCTGGAAACGGAAGAACGATGCTACTAATCTCGATGCAATTCATTTTGCCACACGTCCCCGAGGAGCCGGTGATCGCCTCGCTCCAGAGACCGGGAACCCATTTCAAAATGGGAACCCCGATGGAGCGCATCTTTCGATCCAAAGGAGACCAATACCGTCGATTTCAACGGTTGGAAACAGCTTTTCTCAAAATGCGGCTCTCGGTCGTCGCAATTCCTTGAAGCTTCTCCCGGGGGGGGGGGGGGGGGGG